>CAJHNH020004013.1:131440-135693 GCA_905116865.2 Candidula unifasciata | reverse complement strand
CATGCCCCCTTAGAAGAAAATAGTTTCATGAGAATATTGTTGATTTCCACCAAGATTTATTACATTTAGTATTATACTTGTTTTAAAATGTGGGCATACTTAGATTACATTGTTACAAAGATGTTGTTAATGATGCTTATGAATACTATTATTATTATTATTATCTGCTAAAACAATGTGTGCATGAATAATGTTTGCATGGCGTGAAGCCAGAAGGGCAGAATGTAAGACGGGCCTGTGTGCCCAATTCTCAAACCTTTGAAAATAAAGTTTGTTCTATCTATCTATCTATCTATCTGTCTATCTATCTATCTATCTATCTATCTATCTATCTATCTATCTATCTATCTATCTATCTATCTATCTATCTATCTATCTATCTATCTATCTATCTGTCTGTCTGTCTGTCTGTCTGTCTGTCTGTCTGTCTGTCTGTCTGTCTGTCTGTCTGTCTGTCTGTCTGTCTGTCTGTCTGTCTGTCTGTCTGTCTGTCTGTCTGTCTGTCTGTCTTTCTGTCTGACTTTATGTCTTTATATCTGTCAGTCTGTCGATTGATCGGTCTGTCAGTCAGTCAGTCAGTCAGTGAGTCTGTCTGTCCGTCCGTCCGCCTGCCTGTCCGTCCACCCGCCTGCCCGTCCGTCTTATCTCGTCTTGCCTGCCTGTCGGTCTTTAGACATTCAGATATTGTTTTCACATTGAGGTAAACAATTGACTTGTAACTAAACATTTTGGGCAACATATAAAGCCCAACACTAGAACAAAAGCCCATGCACCAATGTTTGGAAAACCATTTTCAGCCGAGCGCAAAATTGTGTTTGGTCGCCTGACACTCACAATGAGATTTAATAGCACAAGTTAACAGGGCTTTCCCTGCCAGCTTTTTCCAACTAACGACATTTTTCTGAAACCAGTGGTTTCCAAATTTCTAAGCGAGGAATATATATATATATATATATATATATATATATATATATATATATATATATATATATATATATATATATATATATGTATATATATATATATATATATATATATATATATATATATATACATATATATATAAATGTGTGTGTGTTTATATATATATCTATGTATATAATTTCTTTGCTAAATCTGCCGTGACATAAAATCTACGACTAGGGTGTCTTTGATGAGTTATGCCCTGGCTAATGTTTTCAACTTCGGCTCTGACCATCATCCTCTATTTTTGGTCTCTGAAAATCTGTTTTGACTTCAAGATGACTCAAATAAATATTTTTCGGAGAAACCATATTGTCTATGGTTCCCTTACGCTCGAGGTCTAAACCCGGGAAGTTCCCCCCCCCCCCTTTTCCCACATTCCCATTATACTAATATACTTCGAGAATCTTCAAACATTGTTTACTTGATCCAGGTTTGTAGACACTGCGACGCACATGGCCACAGTCATCCTAGAAATAGGCCTGACGTCTTCCCTAGAAGTCTAAGTAATTCTGCCTGTGAGGCAGGGAACGGCAAAAGCCAGTAAAACGGTTGTACACGCAAAACTAAGGTCCAGAAAAAAGCCAAAAGTCCAAGCGGACGATTAACCGTGACCTTCCGCCGAAATGCACAGCCGGTGAACGAAAAAGAAGTTGTAGTACTGCGACGCACATCGTATGTATGCTTTCCCTTATTTTTATTTTATTCTAGTCGCCACTCTAGGGCTGCTGCGATCAATTATAACAATATTGACGTGTACTTCATGTAACATTTCCTTGTTCTGTCTAGCTGAGAACCACCCTGAGGAGCTTTAACATTACGATTGGATGAGGATGTCGAATCTGTGTCTACTGTTCAAGAGGCATAACAAATTATGGTTGCCAAAGTTTTTCAGGCTGTTGCAGAACCAACAGAGCATTTGTGTGTGTGTGTGTTGGGTGTGGGTGGGGGGGGGGGGGGGGAATGTCATTCATTAGTTTGCCTTTGCTTTTCTGACTCTCGGTACCACTGTTAAAACTAATGCAGGACGGCCTGTTGCCAAATCGCCTGAGCCTAGGATCGAACCCGGCACCCCTGCATTACGAATCGTGTTTGCAATGCCTATGCCACACATGCTAAGCCGACAATGAAGCCCTTGGCTTTTTCGCTGTCTTGCCTCCCTAAATGGGAAATTACACAAAATAATTTACTGTATTTTACCACTTTATCAAACTCATTATAAAAAGTAAAAAAGACGAAAACAGTAAAATATTTTATTTTCTTCTTCTTTGGTTGGGTCTCGTATTCTCAGGTCAGAGCGGCAGGTATGCTGACTCTATGAACTCCTATGTCAGTTAAAGGTCCTTCATAGTTTCGCACAAATTGCTCTGCACACTTTGCTCTTGATGACTTGTTTCTTTTCGTACTTGTAGGTAGAGTGGGCAGGCTGTAGAATGTGCTCAGGTGTTTGTAGTCCCCTTGTAAATGCACACTGCTGGGACGCGATTTTGTTATAAGAAGGACATCAAGAGGATAAGACATCGGTAATTGAAGACCACACTGTTGTACGTTCCACACGAGGTTTTATGCTGCAATGTAGTGTCACCGATGTGTCCGACTTCCAGTGAAGCAGTGGTCTCCAACCTGGTGGGGAGGGGGTGGGGGGGGCGCCATCCTAGGAGACCGCAAGGAGTTTTTAAAAGGGGTGGGGCATCAAGCAATTTGTAATTGAATACATTTGTAATTTATAATCTCTTTTTTTCAGTTTAATTATTTATAAAAAATTTTAATTAAATGTATTTGTCTGGCTCTGCACAACTTAGTGGAATATTTATGAATGATAAGGCAGACGTGGTCAATGCCTTATAGGGGCATGTATACAATTTGGCGGAGTATATGGATCATCGCGTTGCGAGTCGATTCGTAATTCCATCGCACCGCGTTCGAAACCCACTGCTGGCTGCGTGGATTTTTATCATGGTATAGGGCGTCACAGGTCGACCCAGCCTAAAATGGGTACCAGGATGGCTGTCATAGGGAAGTAAAGACGGCAGGCGTAATTTTGACCACATTACCCACCAAGTGCTAATTGGTCTGTTACAAATCTGGGTGCTTTTTCCATATGCCCGATGCGCCTAGAAACGTGAAAAGGGATCTTTACTTTCCTTATACATGAGAGTAAAGCAGCGAGGAGTGAAGAGGGGATCTGACGGATACTTGACCCTAGAGGAAAGGCATGTATAAAATCAGACTGCAACTGGTACTATCGTTATTGGAACTCTGCGCTGGATGCTGAAGATGTGGACGCTATGGGAATACCCCAGTGCTGTGATGTTGGTTCTTGAACCAACTCAGTTCGACTCTGAAACAAATATACAGGTATCACATAAATATATGTCAAAGCAAGGGCCCGTTGGGTTTGCCCAGTGGTCACCACTAGCATAGGTGCCCTGTGCTACTTTGTGTATGTCAAGTGACTTGCTATTAATACAAATATTTTTCACGAAAAAATTATTCTAGACAGAATATACACCCGAATTATATTTCTCTCTTTTTTCACCGGGTTCTACTCATTGATGGAGTATACTGACATTATTTTTGGAAAAGATTTTGTGGTCAAGCGTTTATTTTAGACACTGTAGTCAGCATAGTTTGATGTTAGGCACACTCTGTATGGGGTTTGAAGAAAAGGAAAACTTGCTCTGGGTTCCCCGTCAGCTGGCAATGAACAGCTGGTGCATACTACAAGAGAGGTAGAGGACAGAGATTAAGCCTTAAAAAAACGGAAAACTTGAAAACTATTTTTCTCAAAATTCTTTGGAATCGCATTCTAGAAAAAATGAATAAAATAAGCAATATCCTCCAATCATAGGAAACAAACATCCTTCTTGTCATGAATCTTCTTGAATGAAGTTTCGTCGTCCTTCTACTGAGATTAGTGCCTGGTGCTACACTGTGAGCTGCTGATAAGGGACGGTGAGGAATATTTTGGGTGGTTTTCGTTGGCGCAGTAACGGAGCAACTAAATGGTGAACCGTCTTCTGAGAGGATGAAACGCATTTAACTGATTATTGAGTGTTTGGAAACTTATCTCTAGGAAACTAGGGACCAATTTAGTGAATGTGATTTCAAAGCCAGGAATATGTGTCCAGATACAGTTTACAGTGATGGGACAAAACGGGAACGACGTCGAAGTCTTCATCTTAGTAGATATGATGGATCATCAGAACTGCCAGAAGAGGTACTTGTCAGTAAATCCGAAACTACTCTGGACACTAAATTTTGAACTGAAATAAGCGCAGGGGTTTAAT
>CAJHNH020004013.1:71440-128940 GCA_905116865.2 Candidula unifasciata | reverse complement strand
AACCAACACGAACAGCCCCTGGATATTGTGTGGTTTTTCTAGGCAAATTTACGTCCAGTAGTTTGCCATTGCTTCCTGGACGGTCAGCTTTCTTGACACTACTGTCGAAACCAACGCAAGGCGCATGGCCCGCAACTGGGATGGAACCCGGCATCCCGGCATTAAGAAGCGTTCGCATCGACTTAGCCACAGAGCCGACAAAGTTAGGTTAGACTTTCATTTATTTTATTTTATTGGTTTTTTAATTATGTAGCAGTGTTTCTATTATTTTGTACCCTCCTCATTGTATAATATGCCAATAACAATAGAATTGGTTTTATTTCCTTGGAACAGATTTATCATTCTTTGTTTATTTCTTACTGGAAATTTCGTTTGGTATACGTTCTGTTTGTTATACGTGCAAAAACCTGGACTGGGTAAAGGACATATATGGAGGTACCACTGTATTGGCAAGAGACAAACATAAATTGAAAGGAATACAAATTCGTGTTCAGTGACTAGGAACCATGGACAGACAAATAATTAGTTTGAAATTTTGTTAACAACGCAGAGATTTTGTTTTATAGGAGAATGGACTTTTAGACCAATAAGAGAGCCGATGAAGTTATCTTGAGTCGCGATGAAGTTATCTTGAGTCCAATGAACAAACACCAGGAAGTGATTACTCAGATCACGAGATAAAGTCAAGAAAATAAGAGACAGGAAGTACCTCGTGACAACTTACAGTCTGAAGGAAACAGAGAAAAAGATTATGGGAGACAAAAAAAAAAGGGGGATGCTGTTTGAGAAATTCGAAACAATGTTTACCCTAGTTAGTTTGAATAATGCAGATATAGAAAATACATTGCAAAAGTTTATGCTAAAAAATTATGTTGTCATTCACCTAACGAAATACAGCAATATGTATGTGGGTTTGTTTCATATTTCTCTGTATCTGGATATTACCTCACCTCACGAGAATCTTCAACATATCCTATTCCAACCCACCAACAATATACTACAGGTGACTTCCTAATCGTACGTGACTGCCCTCTATGGGTGTTATATGACTATACATTTAAACGGGGCGTCCGTTATTTGTAGGGTTTGATTCTCATCTTTGAAGTATTAATCCTACAATATGCAAATCTAGAGGGGTAAAATTTAGAAAAAAAAAAAAAAAATCAAAGTTAAATATACGAGCCACTGAAGTATGTCATGTATTGTTTGTGTATGGTGGTATCAAAGAAAAGAATTATTCCTAAATGTGTAATAAAGGTCAGTCGTGTTATTTTGGAACAAGTACGGATATTTAAGTATCTGGGCAGAAAAATATTATTAGATCGAAGATACATTACTGGGATAAGAAACAGAAGTGGACAGGGAAAAAAAACTTCATTTTATAAACTGAAGAATAACTTATTCATTAAAAGTTAGAAAAAGAATTCTTGCTTGACTCATAGACCCAGTTTTAACATATGGCTGTGAGTCCTGGTCAATCGATAGGTAGCCCTTTAATTTCTTTAGGCCTCAGAGATGTGGTTTTACAGAAGAATGCTTTAAATACCATGGACAGTTAAAAAGAGCAACCAAGAGGCTTTGAAAGAGGCGGAAGACCGAAGATAACCTATTCTCGACATCTGAAGGAGACAGTCATTATTTTTTGGCCATGTTGTGAGAAGAGGGAAAATTGAACATGTTGTGACCACTATAAATGTCTTTGGAAGCAGGGACAGAGAAAGACAACGAAAGAAGATTTTTGACAGTCTTGTTGCGTGACATGAAGATGTGTCAGCACACGATCTGATACCTGCTGTAGGAGATCGCAGAATGTGGAGAGGCATGATCACCCACGCCATTCAGCAAGGCATCTGATGATGATTGTTTATATCAGCATTATTTAAAAGAGACGACATATAGTGGCATGGAGACGATCTGTATCATAGAAATTGTCAAATAGGTGCTTGGACACAATCTGTATAATACACTCTTGGCAGTATACATGACCAAAGGGCGAGGGTAGACATTACAGCCATCACCGAGCGGGATGGATTATAAAAAGAAGAATTTACGAAAAGTAGTTTGGCAAGGTTGTGCCCGAAACTACATAGCAAATGACGCCTATCCCCTTCCCTCCCACCGTGAACTGTTGCATCCATACAAACAAGCCGTACAAAAATAGCACTCCTGTTTGTGTGCATTTGATCAGCGAGTCTCAAGTTTTCATAAGCTCACCATTAGTTTAGCTGCAGAAGTGCTGCCTTAGGGAAGATCTGTTTTGCCACCGAACAAGATGAAACGCACCCCTTCAGACATGAAAGACGAACTTCTGGTAGACAGATCAGCAATACACATCTCTGGTGAAACTCTTGAATCGAAAGTGTCTTTAATCTGTCGATGTGCTGATCTGGAGAGAGGTTCTACTACCTATGGCGAAGAAGCAGCTGAGAGATGAAAAAAGTTATTTCGATGGTCATTGTCGGTTCAGTGTATCCATTTCCACTGTTTCTTTTTTGGGTCTTGTTTCTTTATTTTTTTTTCCACATTTACCTTCCTGCCTTGTGGTCATAGATTGTAATCGTCACTGAGAGGGCTTATTAAAATTTAAGGCGAGCGCGCGGGCTAAAAGTAAAAAAAAAAAAAAAAAAAGTAAAGAACCATTTTCCACGCCTTTATGGTTATAGGGCATATAGGGCTAGATCTGTATTTTATAAACCAATCCGCACAAGATGGGTGATGTAGTCAGCATCACGCCAGCCACCTTTATTTCCCGGGACTGCACCCGGTACTCACTCAATGTTGAGTCGACCTGGGAGCCGAAGTCATTTTAAAAAGATTCCGGCTCCGCCAGGGAGCGAACCCACGACCTTTCGATCCGCATCGAGCGTCTTGCCGCTACGCTACTGCGACTCCCGCAGGCTGAAGTGCGTATATAGAAATATCCTGTGCAATAAAAACGGCCAATGATATCTTGATTACATGACCCAGAGTCTGATTTGTTAAATAACAATGTGTGGGCGTCTACGTCGAATATATCTTACATTGTGAAACTTGGATATTTATTTAATCAGCACATCTTCGGATTCTCTTTAAACGCTTTCTGGTTATTGTTCCTATGAAGAAAGAACAAACAAAATGATGAATCCGAATTGGTAATTATTCACAACAGGGCCATGAACATTAGACTTTTTTACCAAAACCATCACCACTTAAAACTTTCTTCACAGGGTCTTTGTGGCGAAGTGGTCTAGCTGTTTGTCGGATTCCCTTAATTTGTCTGTAACTGTCATTTATTTCTTATTACATTTCCTACTAACCAATTTTGTATGTGTTTGCCTCAAGTTATATCCATACTGCACAGGTGTGGTTTCGCTGAATGATAAAATTCATAATGAAGCAGTTTTTTGTTTTTTTTACATGACTGTCAGATGGTCGCCGTGGTGTAGCGACGGTCGTGGCTTTGAGTCTTGATGGAGCCGGACGTTTTTTAAAAAATGACCTTGGTTCCCAGGTCGACTTAGCCTTGAGTGGATACCAGGTTAGTCCTGGGAAGTGAAGGCAGCCGGCGTGAGGATCACCATATCACTCACCAATTGCTGACTGGCCTATACAAATATAGATCTAGCCTTATACGCACAATACGCCTGAAGGCGTGGATAAATGTCCTTGACTTACTTCCATGACTGTCTGTCTGGCATGTATCTACAGCTAGTTACATTATGCTGATGTTGTCGTTACGGATGCCCTAATGATAACTTTTTTAGAGGTTGAATCGGGTATCTAGGATCTACCTGTTGTGTGCAATATATGGGTATATGAAAGGGAAGTTCATTATTGAACGTAAACACTTGGTGCGGTGCAGGACACATTGAACGCAATGTGAAGAGAGAGAAAAACGGTTGGCTCCAAGTCCCCGGAGAGGAAGGATGCGGTGATGTAGGTTCTAGTCTGGGTGTTGCCAGACTAGTCCTGCACACCCGCATGTTACGCTGGCGTTAGGCATACAGGCTATCGGCGAGAGATGCCACAGAGGCCGGGCCAGCGTGACAGACGCTCGTGTGGTGAGATGGGAGATCTCAAGTACGTGTCAGGCCGCAGACGGAAGTTCTGGATAATCTTCACAAGGTATTGTGCATCGGCCTGTATGATCTTTCTAGTGACAGTGTACCCGAGGGATGGGTGTCATAGAGACAGACACGTACTCACGAGCAATGGGTTTGCACGAGCAGGTAATGTTTGCTCGTTGTTAACCACGGAACAGGGTGGCAGTAGAAGTAGCCCAGAGCGTCCGGATTGTGTGTTGCCTTGTCAGTAGGAATTGCCCTGTCAGTAGGAATGACTGTGGCAGTATATAAATTAATGTGGATTCATTGTCTTGGTTTTGAAATACATTAATTATGTTTTGACGTTCAACATGTATCCGGCGTCCTTTATTGCTGTTGGGCGGGAGTGGTGACTTTGATCTGTAACACTATTAAGCATACCTGGATACTTGGCAAGTGTGCGGTGCATCAAGCGAGCATTTCACACGCGTCAATGGGTGCCAAGCCTTTAAAGAATGAGGGACCTCTGGTCACAAGTGTGATACGACATTTAGTCACATTGGTTTTGCTCAAGTTGTACACGAAGCAGATTCTAGTTGTGACAATCTTTACACATCTCTAGCTGTGGATATCGTCCAAAGTTTCAAGGTCGCCGCCGCCGGTCTGTTCTAGCCATCGTTGGATCTTCATCTGGACTTTATCACTCTTCGTTGGATCTCTGTGCCACTCTTCGTTGGATCTTTGTCATAATCAGGTCACCGTTACTGCCTGTGCCACTTTCCGTTGGATTGAATCGGATCAAGTCGTCCTTTTTAAAATACATAAATTCTGCATTGACCCTCAACGTGTAGTCCCGCGTTCCTCCATGTGCTCTTGGATTCGCACGCGTCAATGGGAGCCGACGCCTGACCCGGAGAATTCATAATTGGGCACTGAAGCCTGGCCTAGAGAATTCGTCATTGGGAACCAAAGCCTTGCCCGCAGAATTAGTCGCTGGGAGGAGATATCATAACCTGTGTCATCGAAGTCAACCCGTGTTGCGTCACTGAGATCAAGGCCGTCAAGCGGAGATTCCGCAGTGGAGAACTTGACTTTGCTGTGATCTTTTTCTTCGAGGTCAAGCCAGGAAACCACTTACCTCAAGTCAGTGAACTGTGAGACATGTAGTGACACTGAAGGAGATCAAATATGGTTTTGCAAGGATGGATTCTAACAGTGTGCCATGTTTCTAAGCGTGTTTAATGGGGAGCGCTGATCAGCTGGTATTTACAGATGCGGTATTCCTGTGAGTGGAGCGATCGATTTCCGCTAGGCTGCTACTGAGTGTGAATTTGAGGATTGATTCACCGTCATTGTTTGGATGCTGTATACGCGAGGTTATGTACTTTATGGTTAACTTTCGGATTCATAAGTTTATTGCATTGTTCGCTACATTATTTTGCTTGGTAGCCCTATTTTCTCACGTCTTTTGATGTGGTTTTCACCGCCGAAGAAGTGTATTTATGTCGTCCAGTTGCGTTTAGTCTACGTGAATATCGTAAAGGTTTTCATAGCATCTTGTCATACCACGTAAAAATACAGATATGTCATTTAGCGAATTCGTTCCTAGGTCTGGAGACGGAACAGGTGGTCACTGTTACGGAGGCTAGAAAGGGAATGCTGCCGGTGGGATTGCCAGAATGGACGGTGGTGCGGCCCATGTGTTTCTTGAGTCAGAAGTGGTGCGACTATGGTGCACGTAGTTGACAGGGGTATCTGTAAGGGCACAGAACTTGCCAGGAACCTTATGGGTGTTAACTAGCGTGGAGTGTGATGTGGGGAAAGTATCGGATGCTGACTGACAGATTGGTAGTCAGAGATGCTTCAGTGACTAGGTAGCAGACTTTGGTCTGGATTTCTTTTTGGCTTTATTTTTCACCGTATGGTGCATCTACCTTAAACCCTCAGATTGATGGGTCCGTTGGAGGGGCAGCCATCAGGGTGTGGTCACTTTACATCACACAGTGCGGTCGGGTGTCAGTTGCCCGTAGCAGGCACATGGCACATAGTTCGCTTGGGTTTTCGTCCACATTTGGAAAGACTGCCGAGGAGAATATCCGGGAAGGCAGTAGAAGTCAGTATTTCGTCGATCACTGGTTTATCATTGGTGTGTTTTTCCATGATAGTCCATTGTTTGGATGACATTCTTCGGCTTCATGAGGACATCGAAGAACAAGGGTTGAGAAGTTTGTTTGAGTGCATCCGGTCATTTGGATTGACAGTCAGAATAACCAATGTAGAGGTTGTAGTACAGGAAGTGACGTTCCTGGGTCATGTTATAGGCAGAGGGGTCAGAAAACCCGTTCAAACCAATGTTCACAAGTTTCTGAACCTGCCTGTCCCTAAGACCATAAAGCAAGTTCGGGCATTGCTAGTTTTGAGTAATTTCTACGCTAAATTCATTCCCCATTATACTACCGTCACGTATATGTGGTCTGATCTGACTAAGAAGTGGATGCCAGACAAGATGTGGTGAAACCAACAATATGCCGAGTTCTTGAGACGATTACAAAGTGCATTCAGTCATTTGCCATTGTTGTGTTTGCCTAACTTAAGTGTACTCTTTGATATTTCATGTGATGCTTCTGATGTGGTAGTGGCCAGTGTCCTGGTACAGGAGTTCCCAGGTACCCTGCACCCAGTCCTGTATGTCAGTAGGAAACTGTCCCCAATGGAGACACGCTATTGTGTGATGGAACGAGAGTGCCTATCTTATGTGTGAAATATATTGTTCATATTGGGCATGTTATGTAAATTATGAACTGCATATTACCATGTGTTGAGCACGGCAGTCCTGTCTCGAGCAAACAGAAACAGATTGTGTCTGTTTGCTGGAGGAAGGGGGGAATAAGCAGTTGTGTGCAATATATGGGTATATGAAAGGGAAGTTCATTATTGAACGTAAACACTTGATGCGGTGCAGGACACATTGAACGCAATGTGAAGACAGAGAAAAACGGTTGGCTCCAAGTCCCCGAAGAGGAAGATGTAGGTTCTAGTCTGGGTGTCAGTGTGTCATACAGGATGATTCTCTTTTAAATTTCAGGGTGCTAAACCTTCAGGAAGCATCCAGGAGGGGATAAACCGATTGATCGATGGTGAGGCGATGTCATTTGGAAGCAACCGGGTTAAATCCTGCTCTAGTTTTCTAACTTTCGCTGTGTATTGTATACTGTCATCATCATCATACACCACTTCTGCTGTTGAGCGTCATGGGGAGAAACATTTGCGATCAGGGGCACGCTGGCTGGTACTGGCTTTCACCATGCCTTAAAGCGTAAAGTGTCTTTATTGTAGTCGATCCATTGTTGTGTGGCTGTCCTCTTGCTCTTGAAGCTGATTTTCTTAGATAAAATGTCTATGATTGTATTTGATGTTGCTGCTTGTCCTATCCCTATGTCTTTGTTTAAATTTGTTTGAGCTTCAATAATAGAGAATGCATATTTCATGCTTCCTCAATTATAGTAATCACATGTTGAAAGTAAGCACAGTCAAACTAGATTCTTATTGTAAAAGGTACCATGCCCTTCCCTTCGACCAGTAGTGAAGGATAACTGATCCGGAGTCCATATACTGATCACGAAATAAGTTCGCCTGACACGTCCAAAACATTCTTTGACGAAATATAACATATTTATGTTTCGCTGGATGCTTTTGAACCGCCCGCAAATGATGTTATAAATCTTCAAATGGCAAGTATTCTATTTTTGTTCTAAGGTAGACAAAGATTTCTCAGTCTTGCGTAAACATGAACCTAATATTTGAAGTAGTGGTAACGCAAGCTGAGGCAAAAAGTAAGATAGTCCCATAGAATTTACTGTCTTTTGGATTTAAGTTATTAAAGTACGTTCCAGATCCTGTCGATCTTCAGAAATCTGTAACTCAGTAACCGTTCTGTGTATGTTGATGAAGTGTATTTCGTATGCAGCCTGTTAATGATAATGTCCTGGTAATCATTTTTTTTTAAATTCTTTATTTTCTTCTAACATAGTTTCACATAGTTATGAAAATTTCTTATTTTATCAAGCCTATATTCATGTGGACTGGGAATAGAACGCCTACACAATAATGAAAAGGAAATTTGTTTTTCTGCGTCTTTAGTAGAGTAGAAGTTCCACCAAGTCTACAACAACATCTAGTATTTGATCTCTGATGGTAGAGGGCTTGAGTTTGTTTCATGAAAATACTACGGAACTGACTTAACTCTCTGAGTCCCAGGGGGTTTAGCATCACAGGCCCAGGGGGTAGTAAAGAAAGTAATAAAATCGGCGCATCATGCGTTTATAGGGCATCTAGGTAGGAACCTATGAACGTATGATGCGTTCCTTGGGACTCAAAGAGTTAACCTTATCGAATCATTGAATACCGAAGATCAGAGACAGCAAAGACAGCTAAAACTATTTTACATTACATTTCGTATGTTCTTTGGTCATTAAAACCTGCAGCAAGCACTATTTCTATACACAGTGGTACTTTGGAACTCAAACATATTATGTTCCCAGACAGGGTTCGAGTTACAAATTGTTTGAGTTCCAAGGCATTTTTTTCCCCACTGACAACAATGGATATTAAAATAATCTGTCCAGCAAACTCAGATGTTAAAATGTATTTTCCTGAATACACGACACTGTAAATCTAGTAACACCATGTGATCATATTTGAATACAAGCATGATTTAAAAAAAAAATAGACAGATATAAAATGGTTGTATATACTTTAGCTTGATCAAAAGTGTAATGTGTTACACTTTTGATCAAGCTAAAGTATATACAACCATTTTATATCTGTCTATTTTTTTTAAAAATCATGCTTGTATTCAAATATGATCACATGGTGTTACTATATTTACCCTGAATGCCCTATACGCCTAAAGGCGTGGAAAAGGGTCCTTCACTTTTTTTTACTTTACTTACTGTAATTACATGGAGAGGACCTCACTGCTTTAGCTAAATTAAAGTGAAGAACTACTTTCATGCCGCATTCCTATTTTTGTAGACCAATCGACACTCTATGGCTGAAGTGGCCAACACCACGCTGTTCTCTTTTACTTCCAAGAATTTTACCTGGTACACTTTTTAGCTGGATTCAACCATAAGCTAAGGCCATTAAAAAAATGTTCGGTGCGGACTCGAACCCAGTATTTTCAGGCTGGCTGACGAGCGTCTCGCCGTTATGCTACTGAGGTTTTCAGTTAGAGTTAAAGTATCCAACGTAAGCATGTGTGTTCAAGTGGATGAGACAATTGCCAATGTCTGTGTTATAAGTAGAGCTTTCATTTATCACTTTGTACAATGCCGGTCGATAACAAGAACTCGCCATAGACCCCAAAATATGTTATTTTCATCAAAAATTATTCTTATTCAGATAGGAATTCAAGCAAGACACATTTCCGGAAAAAAAAACAAGTTGTCCTTCACAACAGAAATTGGCAACATCTGAGATCGCATTAAACGGTCTGCCCTGTATTATGGGCTCCTCTATCTCTACTTCTTTCCAATGTGCCAATGGCAGTAATTTCTGTTTTTGTTAACTATTTAGACAATTATGAGCACCTTTCACCGTACCCTCGCAATTCTATAACTTCCTGTGTCAGAAAAACATACCAAGAATGTTAACATCATAAACTCTTTAACTTAGAGAATTCAATAACCTGAAATTCTAGTCAAATTCAAATATAATTAGAAAGTTGTAAACGGCGTTTTTTTATTGGGGGGGGGGGGGGGGGAGAGGTAATGATGGGGGAGAGGGGATGGGGTATCTTTCAAGATAAGTCAGGTAAACCTATCAGGAATCATAATTCCTACGTGAAAACAAGGGCTCTATAACCATCAAACATCATTCTATAAATAATGAGAGAGAAAATGCCAGGAATCCAACACTTAACTGGCAACTGGTGAACCAGGAAAACAATAAAAAAATTTTATGGGAGCGAACCCACGTGCAGAGGAATGATCGCTCAGAGTCCCATCACACGGAACCATCACACCCTGATCTCTATCTGTGAAATATATTATCGTCGTATACAAAATAGGAAAAAACCATATATTGTGAAATCATAGGCGCCAGAATCAGGGAGTGTCTGAGTGCCCCTTGCCTCCTAACAATTTTTGGCAGCAGACGCCGCCTGGCTCCATGCATAGACGTTCTATTTGTAAGCATTTGTTCATATATTTCATAATTTTTCCCTAAGATAATAATAATTTGTTTGCTATTTAGCACACATTTATTATTATTATTACTGCTGAGTAATAAAACAAGACATAGACCCTATCCCCCCCCCCCCCCGCCCCTTGCTCCTTCTTTCTTTTTTCTTTGTTTGAGGACAGCATTTATGTTTTTGAAAAAGTGGGATGGGGTAGGGGGGGGGGGGATACCTTCATTAGATTTTGCAGATCCGAATGTCATGGATTCGAATCATAACGAAGCCTAATTTTTTTTAGTAACCTTGGCTCCCAAGTCAGCCCAACTCCAAGTGGGCTCTATCGGTATGGCACGTTTCAATAACTTTTTTTGCGTCACACACACACACACACACACACAAATTTGGATTTCAGCAATGCTAATCCTGTCCAGGTTCCCATCTGGAAAGAATCCTAAATACATATATCACATCTAATACCCAGCATACGCTTAATAAAATGCATGGAAAAAAATATTTAAAAATATGGAGCCACGGGCGTTTACTTCCCACACTTTCCTTTGAACACATTTGGCTGGTTCAGCCTAGGAGTGCATGTTAGCTTCAAACGTAACTCAATAGAGATTCGAATTTATGCTGCGCCTAAGCGATTATCCTCTAAATTGTAATAGATTCATATAAGGTTCATAATGAACTATTTATTTCATTTAAATCCTTTGTCTATTTCAGTTTTATTATCAACAAGCTGTACCCGGCCACGCGTTGCTGTGGCCCAGATTGGTGAAATGGAGAGGAAAGAAATTAGCTCTCAGGTAACAGTGTCTGTCATATACCCCTCCTCTCCCCTCGATGCAGTCATATTCCCCACTCCGAATGATTGAAAAAAATCATCCATGGCGAAATTATTAAAATATAAATAGTTAAGAAATAAGAACTTAAAAAAATTATTTAAAGCTCTCTCAGCTAACTGTGTTTGGCATAACCCCCCCCCCCCCCCCACCCTTTTCCACCAATCATATTTCCCTCTCCGTAGTATTGAAAAATCATCAACTGGTGAAATTATTAAAATATAAATAGTTAAGAAATGAAAACATTAAAATATTATTTTAAGCTCTCTCAGCTAACTGTGTCCGACATACCCACCCCCCCCCCCCCCCAATCATATCTCCCTCTCCAAAGGATTGATAAATCATCACCTGGCGAAATTATTAAAATAAAAATAGTTGAGAAATGAGAACTTTAAAATAATATTCTAAGCTCTCTCAGCTAACTGTGTCTGGCATAAACACCCTCCACCAATCATATCATCTTCTCCGAAGGATGGGGAAGTCACCGTGTAACGAAATATTGTAACTAAATTGAGCTTTGCATCCGTGTCTACCCAGACTTAAAAAGGTAGCGTTACCTTGTACAGAGAAGTAAATGTTGTCAATGTAACAGCTACCACATCACCCATCCAGTACCAGTACTACTACAACCGCAACCACCACCACCATCACAACAACAACAACAAAAACTGTCACTAAAGTCTGTGTAGGTCGATGTAGAAAAGAGGAGTTAGCGCCGCATGCTGTGGCCACGGACTATTCAGTTTGATTTTGCCACGGACATAGGAAAAAAAAAAAACTTTATCACATAACCATTGATGGAACCTACAGTGAAAAGTACACTCAGGAATAGGGGAGAAAAATACCCCGCACCCGTCATCTCTCCCTCTCCGAGGAAACGATTTTTATCTGACCTTGGCATCCGTGTCCACCCAAACTAAACTGGACTGTAAGCCGTCTTAGTTAACAGTTTCTGTCATCGCCGAATAGTTTTTGATCAAGAAGCGTCGCGGGGAGGCTAATTAGGACAAAACTGAAATCGGATGTCTATGGGCGAAAGGCTCAGATATCGCAACCTAGCTGTAAACCACAACACAACGTGCCAACCACCCTCTCGAGGGCGAACGAAGATTACCCGTGACATGAGCATTGAGCATCACGTCGCCGCTGTTGCAGGCTAGCTGTAAACTTTAAAACCGAAAAAGGCGTAGATATCCATAAACCACAACACGAAGTGCCAGCCGCCCAGTTAAGGGCTAAAAAAAAAAATTAAATCACCTAGCGGGGAATCGAACGCGAGTCACCTGCATGATAGGTAGAATAGTTAACAACTACGCTACCAAACACTCCAGCAAATAGTGGAAATAAAATTATATAGGAATAAACTCACAGGGAGCAAGTACAGCAGGGATCTACCAGTCTTCAGTAGAAATTATCCTCGTCGACACGCGTTTCGGCCCACGATTCCTAGACGCATTCGGAGGTGGGCCCACCTGAGTTCATGAAGCTCAGGGCTGGTTCCCTGCTGCACGGAATTACCGGATGGTGTTATACTTTCGGCCAGAGACAAGACGACTTGGTGGTTTCGAAGGAGGTACTGTGAGATAAGAAGCCGCCGCAGCAGCTTAATTAAAACAGTCAGCGTGCCTGGACGACCGAGCGACAAGCTTACTTTGGTTTACCGGACACATGTTGGACTTTTATTAGCAGTTGGCAGAGGAACACTGGCAGACAATTCGGACACGATGGACTTTCAAAGGGATGAGAAACTCTTTTCCACTAGATACCCGGACCAGCTCACCGAGGCCCGTCCCCTACGTTGTTGCGCTGCGTCCAAAGCCAGCTAGAGGCCCTTTCGGCTGCCTCTCCCAGTTTTTTGAGTGTTCGTTTCCGTTCATTACCGCGCAATCCTAGTTCTTTCACCACATTGTAGAGCGAAGTGGAAACGAGGCCTCTCGCTCCCACTTCGACGGCAAATACCCGTACTGTGTAAGCCTCGTTTCTCCTCAAACCGGCTGCTAAATCACTGTACTTCTCGAGCTTGTACAAATGATTCTCCTCCATACGCGACTCAAACGGGACAGTCAACTCAATTATATAATAAAGCAAAGTTCAATAAGAGCTCAGCAGTCAAATATGGCCGAATACATAAAAACAAATCCGGGCCGGCACGAAACAAATAATGATTTGACTGTTGCTGGAGCTACGTCATTCGTGGTTTATGCGATTTTCTGACAAAAAAATCACGTTTGGAGTCAAAGGCAACGTTGTGTGCAAATTTGAAAGCAGTCGGTTTAATAATTTCCGAGTTTTTAGCTTACATCATCGGAAAATTAACATTTTTATTATTTTTATTTATCTATCAATAGTAATTATTCGTGACCTCCTGAGCACGTTTCAGGCAAATCGCATTTCCTTGGCTTCAAAATATAGGTGTACAGCACACAAAGTAAATTATGAAAGAATGATATGGTTGTAAACATTAAAATAAAATGACAAATTAAAAAAAATACACTGATGATTTTTGAGTTTCAAGACATGTGATCCACACTTCAAGAAGCCTTTCCGTTTAAAAACAATTACGGTTTTTCATTACTCGATTTCCCAAAGTTTTTGATTTCCTGACTATCACTTTTGCCTGGTTTTTGTGTTTCACATCTTTGCTAATATTAAAATATAGTTCATCCCAGTGGAGAATGTCACCGCTAGTGTTCATTCACATTCACGCCTTTAGGGTTTGTAACAGATATTCAGATATTTAAAATTGTCTTATTTTATTAGTAACTTCTGTCTCCCTCTCCCCTATCTCCCCGTTCTCTATCTCTCACTATATATATATATGTGTGTGTGTGTGTGTGTGTGTGTGTGTGTGTGTGTGTGTGTGTTTGTGTCTATATTCTTCTCCTTTCTTCTTCCGAATGTCCCACCCCACCTCCCTTTTGTCTCGTGTCACAAACAAGTGATAGACATCGAGAACGAGACGGAGAGAGAGAGAGAGAGGGGGGGAGACGATGAGAGAGAGAAAGAAGGGGAGGCAGGAGAAGCGTCATAATCAATAACATTAAAAACACATATAGTTTCCTCCTCTTTTCGTCCAGTTACTTCCTTGTGCAGCAAAAGATGAAACTGGGCAACATAATTGAAAAAAAAAAAACTGTTACATTTGACTATCTACCCCTTGGTGTTTGCTCCCCGTCTTTCTAAATAGTGATTATCCCCCTGAGAAAAGAGAAAGTGACATAATTTAATCATAAGTTGATGGACAAAAAGGATCTGTAGAAGGAAACGGCGCTATCAGTTCAGTTCATACGCTAAGCATTCTGTTTGATAAAGGTATTTAAGGAAAAACAAATACAGTGGAACCTCGCTTAAGGAGTATAATTCTTTCCAGAATCATACTCGTCAAGCGAAACACTCGTTATGCGAAACCATTTTTCTCATATAAATTAATGTAAAATACAATAATGCGTTCCATGTCGAAAAAAAAAACTCGCAAAATGCTATGTAAAACGTTTATTCAAAGAATATTATATACATTTTGTCAAGGAGAGTTAATCTTCATCTTTTCTTCAAGCGCGGAACAAACCCACCTGGAATGCGAATTCGATTTGCACAAGAAAAAAAAAAGTCGAAATAATTATGATACATAGCTTATTATTTTTTTACTAGAAAGATGTTCAGAGACATTTGTTTTTGCCCACGCCTCAAAATTTGGCGAAAATACGACACAGCATAAAATAAATTTGCAGCGCATAGCCACTTCCTTTTTAAGATGATGCTTCTCAGTGTAAGATGCAACAGTTTCCCATGCTTTCAGCATTTCTCTTATTTCGCCAGAAGATTGTTGCTTTTCAGTTACCTCCTTCTCCTCCTCCTCTGACAAACTTTCCTCCAAAACTTCCTTGTGTTGAGCTTCTTAAAGTTAGAAATAACTTGCTGGTCCATGTGCTGGAGTAACGAAATGGTGTTGGGAGGCAGAAACAGGATCTTGATAAAACTTAAAATCTTCAGGGAGGTCATCTTGTAGGCCTGTAGGATTCATGTACATATATCACAATATAACACAAGTTGGAGAAAATGTGTGATCACAAGCGACACTACGATGCTACTGGAACGAGTGCTAAACACAGACTAATGTAACATGCGCACAATCCGGGACTTCCCCTCTCCTCGCCACTCGTTATGCAAAACGTCGCTCGTTTAGCAAGTCATTCTTTTACAATTTGTTTTGCTCGTTATGCGAATTACTCGTTATGAGAGGTGCTCGTTAAGCGAGGTTCTACTGTATATACGAATGCTTCGCAAACTGCACAACATTTAGTGACATCGTGAAACATGCGGAAATAGCCGAACTACTAGAAAAGATAACCACACTGATATGGGCCAAAATCTGTGAAAATTAAAGAACATTGATTGGCACAAAACAGCAGCATTAGTTTCTACAATCATCAGTAATATCTAATAGGCTAAAACGGGAGTCGCCGTGGTGTAGCCTATCGGAAGGTCGTGTGTTCGGGTTTCTTGAAAAATTGACCTTAGTTCCCAGATTTGCCCAGTCTTGAGTGGATACCAGGTGCAGTCCTAGGAGGTAAAGGTGGCTGGCGTGATGATGGCCACATCCCCAACCATTGGTCTTTAAATATAGGTCTAGCCCTTTATGTCTAATACACTGACGGCGTAGAAAAGGTTCATTTACTTAAATAGTATAAAGAAGGATATGGAAGGATGATGTGTACTTTCCCCTGTTTGGATTTTCATTATACAGCAAACGTATAAAGTGATCTATAGAAGATCTATATAAAGATTACTTTCTGTCCAGACAGATATATGATGACAGTAGCATGTTCTATAGACGAATATACTAGTGATCTCGACTGGTTTTAGTATAATAACCGGCCGCACGTTAGGGACATCGACTCGACACACTAGGTCAAAATGAATTATACAAATGATAGTTACAGTTGCTACAGAAAGTTAAAAAGAAATGTCGGAACAATTTACGATTTCAAACTCATACCATTCGGCTGCGTAATTTCGTGGCGGTTCCGATGGGCTTTCCTTTTGTTCTAGAAGTGTTATATGTTGCTTATTTTAAACGTTTTAAACACTTCCACCGCCGACAACAGCCACCGACAACGAGCGTTAAAATATAAAAATATCAATGATTTGGTATTCACGAATGGTCGCACCTTCGGCGCTTCCCCTGCAGCACTTCTTCCTTGTACACAGTCGCTTGCGACGCTTGAGACCCAATCATATCCACACATAGCTAGCATGTCGACCATGTGAACGAGCCTGAGTCACTCTTCGGCACGCTGTGTATAGACAGCGAAGGAAGACATCTGGTAACACCTCCACAACATAGGACATCATGTGGAACCGCAAGGAAAACACGCAGCCGAACGGGATGAGTTGACAATCGTTGGTTGTACTGAATTGTCTTTGCTTGAGTTATGATAGACAGATGAAGTCAATACAAAAATATAGTTAGTAAATAATTAAAAATTAAACAATTTAATTCAATGGCCTTTATTTAAGCGAAGTAGAGAGCTATAATTCTTATGATATCACATAGGAAATGCCTTGCTTAATAAACAATAAAATATGGCGTTAAAAACTGGAATTTCAAATAGTGAACATTTTAATGCAAGAAATTTTTGTTCAACAAATTACATTTAACAAATGTCTTGGACAATTAGAAATCTTAATGCGTACCCAAAAAAAAAAAAAAAAAAAATTACTTTCAAAAAAATGAAAGAGAAGAAATAAAAGTAATTTTAAAAAATACAACTTTCTATGGACAACAAAATACTGATATTTAAGCCTTTTGGGGGCTAATACCATACGAAGATTACTTCGAGAAACATCATAGACACTTTGTCATTTTTCGCCACCTAAAGAAAAGCGATTTAAAACAAATTGAACAGCCTATAACAACTGGACGATTGAAAAAGAAATAATAATAACATTAAGTAACAACTGGTAACGATTTTCGACAACCCTCGTTCTTGGTTTGGGCAGGTAGTAGCCCGTGAGTTGATAGTGCTGAGGTAGATGGCAAGATGTGGAAAGGCATGCTATCCTAAGTCAGTCGTCACTGCACTAGATGATGGATAACACTCTTTTCTTTTCTATACAGACGGATCCGTTATACTCCAAAAAAGAAACGCATGGGCATTCACAGCACGCTCAGCGGGCAGAACAGTCAAAGAAGCCAACGGCGCCTTCTCCATGACAACCAGCACATGACGATGGAGGTGATGGCAGTGACGCAAGCGTTTGTCTGGCTCGAAACACAAAAATACACCCGCGTATGTATAGTCAGTGATTCAATGAGTATGATCCGGAGGGTTCAGGCATGTTCAGTGCGAAGACAATGGCTTGAATCATTACAGAAGTCTACTGTGCGTGGAGTGACCTTTATTTTTGTTCCGGGACACGCAAGCGTCGATGCGAATGAAAGAGCTGACAGGTTGGCTGGATCCGCTATCACTACCGACGGTCAGCCTATGGATCATGCTGATATTATCAATGCCCTCAGAGAAATTGGAAGAATAGAGGACTTTGGTGGCAGTGAATTCACATCACTCGCCAGAATGGCAGACTTGGGAATTAAGATAGGCACAGCAAAAAACGAGACACACACCAGACACGCCAGAAGACTTGTTAATCAACATAGAACTGGTACTATTAGCCATCAGACGTTGGGGATTATACTGAGGGGAGGATCTGAGCACCTATGGACATGTCCGGAGTGCAACGATGATAACCCAACTAACTAACTAACTCTATTCTTTATGTCTCTTTACTTTCCAACAATATCCGTTTATGCCTTTTGATTGTTCGTCTGATAATTCACCCCCACAATGGTTTGCCTACCTGTCAGTATGTATTTTGTCATCTCTCTCTCTCTCTCTCTCTCTCTCTCTCTCTCTCTCTCTCTCTCTCTCTCTCTCTTTCTCCTTATCTATATCTATATATATCCTTGTCAGTCTCCCAAGGTGTAATTGATGTGACAGCATCAATGAAACCATGTAATTCGCAATCGTTGTCTCTGTATTGATAACCACAGAAAGCATTAGAGTAACATATAATTATTTTTACAACGACAAAGGTGTTCAGTGGCATTATGTTGGCCATTATTACAGGTGAAAACGTAACAAAACAGCTCGCTTAGTGAACAATGAACAAGTAAGCATTTAAATTGAAGATATACTTTTAAAAATCTCATGTATAAGGAAAAGCAAAAATGAGAAGTGAAATAGTTAATCGTACATATGTATGTATTATCCAGTTCGGTTCCCCAGTGTTAAATTTGTTCGGTAAGGGTAAAATAGATCACTTTAAAAAGGTAATTTCAAGAGCGTGTGCAATAAATGTTGTACCGATTATGAGTACAATAGGAAAAGTAAAGCTGAAATGAAATATAAAGACTCAGTGATTATTACAGAGAAAAATAATCCAATACTGCAGCAATGTTCTAATTTCGTTTCTCCCATCGAGTACATGACAAAACTGATAAGAATAACGACACAATTTTAATATGCGGAAATTACTGAGTGATAAATCACACTAGAAAATGGAGAATTATCCAGGGATTGTTTTCTGGAAGGTACTCAGTAAGGGCAATATTTGTAAGGCATAATTTTTTTTTAGGCCTGCTATAATATACTCTTAAACTGGTACGACGCAAAGTCATAAAAAGTATATCACCATCACCAACCTAGTGCCGACTAATATAGGTCTTATATGGTAGTCCTTACTGTAATAGGCACGGGACACGTTCTGGTAAGTAGCACCACCATTTAGACACTTTATGGTGAGTACGGGCGCCTCTGATTCTAGAACAAAAAGCACTTGAATTATTCAATCTTATCCAAACTCAACCCTAAATTATGGAATAGAGATTATACAACAGCAATTGTGTCTCTCAATATATTTAAACAAAGATATATAAGAAGAGGCAATTTGTAATGAAAAGAAACACCCGTCAAAAAGAAGAAAAAAAGGTCATGTAAATTTTTTTTTTTTAAAGCTGCTGACGAAAAAAAAAAGCGAAGTGAAACATTGAGACTCTATTAAGGGACGTATCATCATCGTGATTATCAGTTATCATCATCATCATCAACATCATGATCTCATCATCATCATCACCATCAACAACATCATCATCATCTCATCATCATCATAGTCATCATCATTATCTTAATCTCATAACACCGCATATCCTTGTGCCGGCAATTACTGTAGACTGATCAGATTCATCCACTTTTGTCGACCAGATGCAATGGATTTCAAGTATGCGTGCTTGAGGTAAGGACTGTACATTCAGCCAAATTCCATATTCATGTCTTCTTTGTCTGCCTCTTCTCCTCTTTCCTTTCACCGAGCGTTGTAGTTTCGTTTTGAAGGCATCGATAGATCTGGCTCATGTACCATTCTATTTTCCATCTTCTCTCCGTTTTTAATAGGTTCTTACTTACCAACTTGTTGCATGCATACATACACGGGAAACTACTATCAAAGAACATCTAATGTTCTTATAAAAGTCCCACAAAAAAGCTGATAGCAAATCAAGAGTCAGGCTGCGATCCAAGGACAATATCCAAATATGAACTGCGTGGGTTCTCATGCCACATGAAAAAGGGGCAAAAAAAGGGTAGAAAAGGGGGGGGGGAGGGGTAGACTCACATCCCATTGAAACGCATGTCGTATTAACGCAATAAGGAATTTGCAAAAATCGGATGTGTTAGGTCAAAAGCATTAGATATCACAGCCTAGCTGTAAACCAGAGCAGAATGCACCAAATGCTTCCTTCTTTGAAATACAAATTGAAAGAAGAAGAAGAAGCCCAAGAAGAAGAAGACGAAGAGGAGAAAAAAGAAAAAGAAGCAAAAAAAAGAAGAAGACGAAGAAGAACAGGAGGTAGTAATAGAGGAAGAAAAGAAAGAAGATTAGTTTTAAAGCAGTCAAATCCTAAATGTGTCTGTCTGTCTGTCTGTCTGTCTGCCTGCCTGCTCCAACTGTCCGTCAGTCTCATTTCTGACTACCTGTTTCTGTCTGTATGTCTACCTGTGTCTGCATATATGCAGTTTTGTTGAAAGACTAATGTGTAAATAGGTACGTTTTAGTTTTTTTCTAAAAAGAAAACAAAATTACATGTCCTAGTTTTCACATGATCATTTTTCACACACATATGTATGTACACACACACACATACACACATAATGATGATGATAATAATTAATAATAATACAGATGCAAGCCTATAGAACTTATCTATAGTAAATAACTACTATTCCTTTGTTCTTTCAATCCACAACAATGTCACAGTCACCAGATGATAGTTATAGCTGCTCAATACTGCTAAATTCTGTTTTTCAACTTACCATTCCTTCCGCTTTGAAAATCCCCCTTTCAAAAAAAAAAAAAAGTCATGGGAATTTATATGTGCAATCTAAATGTCGGGGCGGAAATAGAAATTATTCTGACAGGGAAGAATTTCCACTGCATTCTATTTTTGATCCACAATGACATGTTATTTTGTTCTTCGCCAACCATTTTCCCCTTCTCCTAAACCGTTTTTATCCAATTTGTTTTCTTTTTGTCTGTAATTTATTTAATGATAAACTCGTCATTTCTGTGAGAAGTTAAATGGGCCCGGCCAAGCACTCATCTCAAAGGAGCGATTCTTGCTAAGGTTTTATCTAATGTTATCACTGTGTTCGTTGTAATATTTATGATCATTTGATGTAATCAGCTTCCTCTTGTGTAATCTCTTCTAACAATTTTTATACCTTTGTACTTCTAGATGTGTAACTGGTGTTGGAAAAGAATTACATTACAACTTTTCACATTCTCTAATTTTCAAGCATTATTTGTGAAGAACATTCTCTTTGAGAATTTGCTCAAGGTTTACTAGCATAAATCAGTATATAAACCACGACAATATTGTATACAAGGTTAGTAAGAGGGCACTTATTGTAACTTCTGGAGAGGTTAAACAGGATATTCGGGACTGTCCTGTAAGGACTAATATCCATACCCGGCTCGCTAGCGTAGTTGACTAAACCAGACTGCGCGACGAACGGGTGACGAACTCCTTGTGGTCCGGGTTCACGCCCGAGGGTAGGCAGAAAAGCCACATTTCTCCCAGATTTACGGTATCTATCTTGGAATCAAGGCCGAAGGGTTGCGATATCCATAGTGCCGAGCTAAAGGGTTATGAACTCATGGTTTCTGGATATATATATATATATATATATATATATATATATATATAAAAAGACTAATATCCTGGGTGCTACTCGTCTTCCTTGGATATCAAACCTTTAAATTCAAGTGAATTAAAGTCAAGAGGAC
This sequence comes from Candidula unifasciata, assembly GCA_905116865.2. Taxonomy (NCBI): domain Eukaryota; kingdom Metazoa; phylum Mollusca; class Gastropoda; order Stylommatophora; family Geomitridae; genus Candidula; species Candidula unifasciata. The sequence goes on along the minus strand of CAJHNH020004013.1, from coordinate 107,551 downwards.
CAAGGTTATTGCATTGGGTTATATCCGATGTGGTTCGATCTCTCTCTCCCTCTGCAAAGTTACTAGCGGCCCACCGAGAGCGTCGCATATAGAACGAACTCTGTAGCTCCAACGACGATTCATAAGGACGTGGGCAAAAACTGCCTTTGTGAAATGCTTGGCGCATCTGCGAAACGAGCCCACGACTTTCGGAACGCAAAAGCAAACGGATTGAGAACATCACCCTGGAGCCCCCCCCCCCCCCCCCCCCAACCCACGCAGTAGATCAAATAGTGAAGACAGATCCTTTGACACGGATAAGTAGGATCTTCGTCTTCTTAAGGTGCCTGGTCTGGATCACACACTGAGAATAACTCCAGGCATCAATGACAGTTACTCTACATACTGACCTTTTACATGGCACCGTAATGAAGTGGTGTTCTTTGCAATTGTATTTACTGCCTAACTACCGTAATTAAATGTTCCATAATTACTTTCTGTATTCTCCTCCCTCTCTTTCCTTGTGCTTTTAACATTGCTCCCATGTAGATATGACTCCAGGCATCAATGACAGTGATACTGCATACTGAGCTTTTACATTCAATTGAAGCTGTGTTGTTTGCATTATGTCTTGTTGCCTAACTACGTTAATTAAATTTTCCATTATTGTCTGTGTTATCCTCCCTATCTTTCCGTGTGCTTTTAAGAAGAGAGACCGGAAAATATATATATATATTTTCCGGTCTCTCTTTGTGTTTCCCACAAAATGTTAATATCTGTATTCTGTGTCTTCAATTTACATGCCTACGCATATAGTTTAAAAAAGAATTGTATTTCGATTTTGTTGAATGATCTTATGTGATCTATAATTGTCAATAATACCTCCTCATTTATTGTTCCTTTTCATTGCGATATTCTGAATATCTTCTCAAAATGACTTTATTTTTTTCCAACCAACATTTAATTACTTATTCTCCACTTTCGACATCCACACATAAGAACAAACCACGCATGTAATTTCACCAGGAAACGGAATTTCTGCTTCTGATATTTCTTATATTCTTTCCCCATCATGGTAATAAAAAATAATATGAACTTCATTAAAGTATTTGATGACAAAAGCACGGAAGTGACATGATAGCCTAATGTCTTCTCGAGACATGAGACCAGACATTTATGTTTTTGATTCTTTACTCATATTATGCTGTTTCTTCAAGACACGAGTTGCGTGCGTGTGTGTGTTTGCGTGAGTGTGTGCGCGCGTCTGTGCGCTCGTCTGTGCGTGTGTGTGCGTGTATATATATATATATATATATATATATATATATATATATATGTGTGTGTGTGTGTGTGTGTGGTGTGTATGTATGAATGTATTACGCATGCATACATGTACGCATTCACGTATACACATACACACACACACACACATATATGTATACAAATATAAATGCATATGTATGTGTGTAGTCTTAGTGTGTGTGTCAGTGTTTGTTTCTGACTTTCTCTTTCTCTCTCTCTCTCTCTCTCTCTCTCTCTCTCTCTCTCTCTCTCTCTCTCTCTCTCTGTGTGTGTGTGTGTGTGTGCAATAATATATGAGTATGTGAAAAACAAATGTTAGTAAAGAACACATTTCAACCGACTGTAGTCAATCGGAACTGAGTTGAAACTCCACATCATTAAAAAAAATTAAAGATGGCTTCTTAAGCCATAAAACGTGTGAAATGGGTACGCGGCGACAGCCTTGAATATTCTCGATCGACACTCGAAGAGTGATCTGCTAAGTATTGCTGTTTTCATAGTCTGCACTAAATTCTGGCACTCACCAATCCCAGTTCCACAGTAAATCGGAGGATAATCCATACCCTTCAATAGCAACCATCATTATCTATTTCACCGCCAACTTTTTATCCATACACTTTGTGCACAGTGTAATCTTGTATTCTCATTCTGCTGTTGATCTGGTGCATTATTCCCAGGCGAGTGAAACCAATTTATTTTTTATGCTTTTCGCAACAAATACTTTTTTTTCTTTGATTCTGCTGAAGATGGCCTTGAGGGTTTCAGTTCTAGAGAATGATGGATGCATTTTCTGAGATGACTAATTATTTAGTATGTGACTATTTCCTATTTTTTTTGGAAAGTGCAATATGCTCTTGTTTTGGATTTTATTCCGTGTTTAAACAGAGGCAAGAATTGGTGATGATTTCGCTGTTTTTATCCAATTGTGTAACAGGATTGTCTTTGTTGGTTACATGATACAAAAATATATTTTAAACCCAGAGAGTGAGGTCTCATTTTTTTCTTCTCTTCCTCATACTTGTGCCAACACTGGCGATAGTAAACATCATCAGAAAGAATCATGCCTAGTGCACAGTTAGCAATCCCAGTTATGATAAAAGATTTTTTAAAAATATCATTCTAACGTCATAACTACAAATATCATAATCTATGTCGTATTCGTCATCACAAGCATTTTTAACCGAAAGGGTGGCTATAAGACATGTTAGGAACCGGGAAGGCTAACCCGGTCAACCAATGCCCGCAGAAGTCGGATGTGATGGCCGAAAGGTGCAAATATCGCAGCCATACTGTAAACGGACACAACGCAACTAAATCTTCGACTGAACACAGAAAGAAAAAGAAGACACATTAGCTGAAAAGACCCATGTATGTAGGTGAATGTATGTTTGCCGATTACGTAAACCAACGCTCACACATCCAATGATAAAGACATCCACATTTACGTAATCACATAAATACATGCACGCTTATGTACATACACAAACATATACAATTTTAAAGAGACACAGAAACATAAAAAGGAACATAAATAAACACGCATTTATATAAACACGTACACATATTACAACATTTGTATATCCACATTCAAAAGTGCACAGAGCCACAAATACACTATACACTGTACACGTATACCTCTATAAACACAAACAGACCCACACACATACCAAAGCATACACCAACACACATGACGAGTAGCACCACCAGACATACAGTATTTCAGGACTATTTGATTACAGGACCTTGATCCATCTTTACACTCTCTTACAAATGACAAAGCGGCCTTAAAACCTCAGTCAAAGAATTCCCCCCCCCCCCCCTTTTTTTCTCTCTCTCTCTTTGCGCCCTGTGACCATTATAAAAGTGGTAAATACAGGCAGTGATGGCAATCTTGACACATGACAGCTAAGATGCTTCTCAATTTGCTTTTAGTGATGTGCATTCCAATTGACATTCCTTCAAGGCAGTGGTAATTTAATCATGTGTATTGTGTGTGCGCTTTCTATCACATGTAGAAGCAGTTATAGTGTTTACGCTACAGACATAACAGATTCATACATTATTTTCAGCGATGTATTTGCCAAGGAATGCGAACGATATGAAGTAAAGACGCATATTTTCAGTGAAACAGTCAGGCTATTAGTCAGACAATTAGGCTTTGACTGATTGTATTAAAGATAGCTTTTTCTGTGTGGAAAACACTGTTTTTATTTTTCAAGAGTGAAACATTGTTTGTTTGTGTAGACCAAATCATAATTGAAAAGGTTGAATCATCCTCACGTCTGTTTAGCCCATCATTGAAACATTTGTTTTGTCTTTTTATCATTATTTTGCATACTATAGATCAGAAGTTTCTTCTAGATACTACTAGTGTGACCACAGGTCCCGTTTTCAATCAAACAGTTTTTTTTTTAATACAGGTGAACCCGAGCCGTCTCTCCAATACTCCAAAAAGCATAAATTGTCCAGTTTTATATTAAAAAAACAAAAATGGGAACAATCTCGTGAACTGATTAGTAAGATCTTTTTAGATACCATGTTCTGAGATAATTTTAATGCCAGAAATTTGTTGATGCGAACTTTCATTGTAGCATGCTTTTTTTCTCTCTTTTTTTTTTTTTTTTGAATTAAGGAAGCGTATTGTTTTTTTTTTTTTTTCATTTTTTGCTTGACGGCAACGGTTCCGGTTTTGAAACCATTGTCGAGCGAGTAAATAACCCGTTCCCCTCGGTGACTTAGAAAAAAAAAATAACTTGCTGTGGAGTCCGGGTTTCAGCTCAAAACGTTAGCGAGATGTCCTGTTTTCCTCTCAACCTATTATGGTCACCCTATGTATAACCTATTTGTCACTGTTTCTATTCGTAAAAAAAAAAAAAAAATGTACCATCTCCACAATGGAAGTTGGCATCAGTGCACCCAGGAAAGGCCTTTCAAAAAAAAAAAAAAAGAAAAAAAAAATTTCCCGGCTCCGTTAGGGTATGCACCTACGACCTTCCGATCCGCAAACGAGAGTCTAGCCGCTACACCACGGTGTCTCCTACGTCTCTCTCTCTCTCTCTCTCTCTCTCTCTATATATATATATATATATATATATATATATATATATATATATATATATATATATATACTAGCTGTGCCCTGTCACGTGCTGCTGTGGCCCCGAATGGTGAAATGGAAAAGAAAGAAAGTAGCTCTCAACTAACAGTGTCTGGCATAACCCTCAACCCCCGTCCCTGTCCCCCAACCCCCAATAATATATCCCACTCCGAAGGAATAAAAAATCATCACTGGGGGAAATTATTAAAATAGAAATAGTTAAAAAATAATAACTTTAAAATTATGTTTTAAGGTCTCTCGGTTAACAGTGTCTGCTATAACCCCCCCCCCCCCCTCTCCCCCACTAATCATATCATCCTCGCTGAAGGAAGGGAAAGTCATCATCTGACGGAATATTGTAACTGATCTGAGCTTTGCATCCGTGTCCACCCAGAGACAGATGGATAGCATCAATGAGTAAAAGTGGCCAGTGTAACAGCTACCACATCCCCCATCCAGTACCAGTACTACTGCTACCACTACCACCACCACCTTCAAAACAAAAACAAAAAACAGTCACTACTGTCTGTGCGTTGCGTGATGTCCCCACGGACTGTGTAGTGTAATTGAGCTCCCAACAAAGAAAAAAAATCCACCTAACCAGTGATGGGACCCTTAGTAATAGTCCGTTCTATACTCACAAAAAGCGGAAATAAAAACCCCATACCAGTCATCTCCCCTCTCCGAAGGGACGAATGTTAAATGACCTTGGCATCCGTGTCCACCCAAAGTAAACTGGACTGTAAGCAGTCTTAGTTAACAGCTTCTGTCATCTACGAATAGTTTATGATCGAGTGAAGCGTCGCGGGGAGGATAAATAGGACTTTACTGAAAACTGATGTCTTTGGGCGAAAGGTGCAGATATCGCAGCCTAGCTGTAAATCACAACACAACATGCCAACAGCCCTCTTGGGGGAAAAAGAAAAAAATAGCACCCAGTGGGTAATTGAACACCGGTCAACCACGTGAAGGGCGGAATACGTACAAATATACTACCTAAGACTGAAGAGTTTGGGTGCGATATCGCAGCCTAGCTGTAAACCACAACACAATGTTCAAACCACCCTCTCAAAGGCGAACGAAAATTACCCGTGACATGACCAACATCTCGTCACCGCTATCGCAGGCTAGCTGTAAACCCCCAAATCAAGCGGAAAGAAGACGTAGATATCGCAGCCTAGCTTTGAACCACAACAAAAAGTGCCAGGCGCTTAGTTAAAGGCAAAAAAAAAATTTTTAATCATCCAGCGGGGCATTGATCGCCAGTCACCCACGTAACTCGCAAAACAGACAACTACGCTACCAAGGACTCAAGCATCTGCCCAATTATATCTCCCTCTCCGAATGATTGAAACATTATTATGTGGCGACATTGTTAAAATAGAAATAGTTAAGAAATGAGAAATGTAAAAAAATGTTTTAAGCTCTCTCAGTTAACAGTGTCTGGCATAAACCCCCCTCTACAAATAGCTGAAATAAAAACCTGCACTAGCGATGTTTAATTAACCTTGGCATCCGTGTCGACCAAGACCAGACTGGACCGTAAGCCTTCTTAGTTAACAATTTCTGTCATTAACGAATAGTTTTTGATCGAGTGAAGCGTCGGGGGGAGGAGGGAGGCTAATGTGGACTGTACTTAAATCGGATGTCTTTGGGCGAAAGGCGCAGATGTCGCAACGTATCTGTAAACCACAACACAACGTGCCAATCGCCTCTTTGGGGTAAAAAGAAAAATTAGTACCCAGCGGGGAATTGAACACCCGTTATACACGTGAAGGGCGGAATACTTACAACTCTGCTACCGAAGCCTGAAGACTTTAGGTCAGATATCGCAGCCTAGCTGTAAACCACAACACAACGTGCCAACCGCCCTCTCAAGGGCGAACGAATATTACCCGTGACATGAACAGTGAGCATCACGTCGCCGCTATCGCAGGCTAGCTGTAAACCCCAAAATCGAAAGGAAAAAAAGCCTAGATACTGCAGATAAGGCTATAAACCACAACAAAACGTGGCAGTCACTCAGTTACCCCCCCCCCCCCCCCCCCCCCCCCCCCCCCCCCCCCCCCACACACACTCCAAAAAAAATTACATGACCCAGCGGGGAATCGAACCCTTATCACCCGAGTAAAAAAAGCAAAATGCTTACAACTAACTACGCTACTGAATACTCAAGCAATCTGTAGAAATAAATGTATTTAATAACAACGTGAAGGTCGGTGTTGCACAGTCAAAGGTGGCCAATTCATTAAAAATAAATGCGGGCGGGTAACAAAACAAATAATGATTTGACTTATGCTGGAGCTACGTCGTTCGTGGTTTGTGCGATTTTCTGAAAAAAAAATCACGCTTGGAGTCGAAGGCAACGTTGTATGCAAATTTGAAAGCAATCGGTTCAGTATTTTCCGAGTTTAGGGATTACAACATCAGAAAATTAAGATTTATATATATATATATATATATATATATATATATATATATATAATATATATATATATATATATATATATATTATGCATGTGTGTGTGTGTGTGTGTGTGTGTGAGTTTGCGCGTCTGTGTGGTATGTGTGTGTGCGTGCGTGTAGAGGACATAATATCTTATATTTGTTAGTGAATTTCATACATTCTATGCATACTTTTTTCGGAGAAAGAAAAAAACTTGGTTGAAAAAAGGGGCGGCGGCCAGGAAGGGGTGGGGGTGGGACATTTGGGACAATCATTTCTGAATGCACAGTATCACCCCAGATATAATTGTATGTTCTTGTTGCAATAAATAACCTATTTGTCACTGTCTCAATTCATCGCCTTTCTACACATGATCTGATATCAACAGGGTTATGCGTGCAGGGACATTCTTGGTGGTTCAATCATTGTAAAACGCTAGACAGGTTTAGTAGAAGTCCTATCTCTTTCATCAAGCTCTCTCTCTCTCTCTCTCTCTCTCTCTCTCTCTCTCTCTCTCTCTCTCTCTCTCTTTCTCTGTGTGTGTGTGTGTGTGTGTGTGTGAGAGAGAGAGAGTTTATGCTACCTCTCACTCATACCATCTTTCCTCTCACAGGCGCACTCGTAAGAGATCACATTTTTCATTGTTTTTCTACCTAATAGTCGAAGTGACATAACACAGTTTATTCTTATTACTTTGTTGAAAGAGGGGGCGGCTGAGAGAGAGAGAGAGAGAGAGAGAGAGAGAGAGAGAGAGAGAGAGAGAGAAAGACACAGAGAGAGGCGCATGGATTGACAGAAACAGGAGTTAGATAAGAAGAGCTTTATAAGATGAAAATGATTTAGTTAGGATTGATCGATTGTAAACAGGAGTTAGATAAGAAGAGCTTTATAAGATGAAAATAATTTAGTTAGGATTGATTGATTGTAAACTTTTTGTAGACTGAAAGGATAGTTTCGTCGCGCCAGCTTCTGAGTTAAGTGCATGGCGTTACACTGTGAGCTGCTGATTTCATTTGGAATGCTTTTCTACTGTGACCAGCGTGATAGTGGGAATTGTAGATTCAGAAAATGGCGCGATCCCTGTTGTCGCAATATTGGTGATGCCATTATGTGATTAAAATTGATCGTGTGTGCATCTGCTGATCTGTTAGTGACTTCGGCTACCATCCATGATGAACTGCCTTTCTTATGTCGGACTGTTTGTGTTAGCACTTCGGATGGCTACCGTATGCTTTTACTGCAGTCTGTCAATCTTTCCGCAAGGGACTGATAAACATTCTGTGTGTTTTTCGTTGGCACAGGAGCGGTGCAACTATGGGGTGACCCGTTTGCTGTGAAGTTGAAACTAAGATTACCAGATTACCAGACTTATGAAAAAATATGAAAGATTTTAGAGACGGAAAGACAGGTCGATAGATAAACAGTCAGAGACAAAAACATATTGAGATAGGTGTGTGTATGTGTAATAGAGAGAGGGGAAGAGGGAGAGAGGGGAGGGGCAGTTAGGCAAGCAGACATGGAAAACAATTAGATGTGCGAACGAACAGACAGTCAGACAGGTGATCAGAAAGATGAGACGTGTGTTTACACGTTACGCGTGAGTGCCAAATACGACATCCTATGTATCTGCACAAGTTGTATGCGAGGTATATTTGCTTTTATCATTGATGTTAAAACACACGCACGCACACAGTTACACATGGATATATACAGCAACACACACACACACACACACAAACACACACACACAAACACACACACACACACACACACACACACACACACCGGCACTAACGTATGGCTCCTTTCACAGTAAAATCAAATTTGCGCCCTTAAACCTCTTGCCCCATATCGTCTCCCATCCCAATCCCAGGTAACAAAATCATAATGGGAGATCAGTGTATTCCAGACAAACATTGCGTGGTCGTCTCCCCTGGTTGAACAGACAATCGTGGCACTGCATACTGATCAGCAACACAGTTGTTTGAGGTCTTTCGTGTCTAGACCTTGTCTCTTCGTCTACATACCACATCGGCTGTACTCTTGCTTACAGTGAATGTCCTTTACTGTGATTTGTTCGATCTATTAACTCTTAAAATGTGTGGGTTTGTTTACTTTAGTGTTGATTTTTATATCGCTTAGTTTTCACATAAAGTCAAAGGTTAAGAATAGCATTCTCCACTGTCCACATTACCTTAAATCTCTAAAACTTTGTAATCCCTTACGTCCTTTTTAGGACGTTATTTTTTGTTATTTGAAGCCCCACCCTGGTTTTTGCCAGGGGCCGCGATATATGCAGGCCATCAATATGGCCAATTGTCTGAACGCGGTTTCTGGGACCTCTCCACGGTGATCCTCATCCGCATGGTGGCACTTTGTGTCATCGGATGTTTATCGCTTGTGTGATGTCCTAGTGGGGTAGAAAGTCAGTCAGTCTGGTAGTAATCAACAATGTTAACATCATCATCATAATATTGATAGGCGTTTTCAGTTATCTTTCCCATAGCACACGATTACTGCTAGTGAGGTTTAAAGTGTAAACATGATAGATCTCAATGTATAAATGACTGATTGCATGAATAAATGAATGATTGACTCTCTTGCATGTATCTCTCCCCCCCCCCCCTGAATCCACAAACACAGATATTATGAAAACGAACTGCAGATATGAAATATCGACATAATTTATATCTAACTGGCCAGCATTTCACCCCTAACTAGTGCCTCTTTCCGATGTAAATCATCCGACTTAATCTGAACTGTGAGATATAGACATAATTCATATTTATATCACTAGGGGCTCTTCTAAATGTATTTTTAAAACATGCGATCACGCACGTAAATCCCAACACTGAAGTATAGACAAAGTCTCTATCTAGCTCACCAAAGCTTGACAGCTCTAAACTGTGTCTTTTTTAGACCAGTCAAAATTTGAGCTAAGGAATATCGTCAGAATTTTTAACCACATAGCCAATAAGAGACTCGAATGGTGTCTTCTTTTGATGCGCATATCGTCTGCTCGAAGCTTAGCTATAAATTAAATACATCAGTCGTATCTACTTCATCAACACTTGACGCCACAATATGGTGTATTCTTCAGACAAAACTGTCTTCCACCTGAACTTTAATTATATGCACGAACGCGCACACACAAAATACACACGGACATATATCCACAAGCACACGCAATTCACCCCGCTGCTTTTCCGACTACTTTTTCTTTCCCGTAAATTACACAAGAAAGTGGTCCTGCTGTGCATTTCCAAAATTCTTTGAAAGCGATAAGGAAGAATCTCGATTAATATGGTTGATATTTTCTTACAGTGACAGTAAGACACAATGATTACCTCGGGTAAACTTATTCCCCGGCAGTAAGGCAGAATAATGATTCATGTAGGTAAATAATCTTACACTTTGTATGTTCAGCTTTGTTTAACCAGGGCAAAGCTAGATGTTTCGTCCTAAACGTGCCAGTATTGGTAGCAAATATTGGGCTAAACACGGCAAAACCCAGTTTGTCACAAATACAACAGGACGCGCGTGTTCGAGAAATTAATGAATTTTTCTCTGCTAAACATTTATTCATGTAGAGCATGTCAAGGGCTTCTCAAGTACAGAAACGGCTTCCTGTTTTAAGACAGTTTCGGGTTGTTGGAATTAAATTGGGAATAATTTTATTTTATACAAATGAAATGAATTTATGTCTATCTAATACAGGTTCCTTTCGGGAAGGTTGAGGTCATCAGGACATATTTAAAAGTATTTCCAGGGCGATGGAACATTTTGAAGCGAGAACTGTCAGCTGTGACAAGGTAATTAATTCCTTCCATCCCAGAAACCCGTCACCTGAACACTTTAGATCCTAAAACGTGTTCTTTGAGCAACATTCTTTGAGGATTCTTGTATTATATCCTATGCTGTGTGGCGTGGGTAATTATGTTCGACCACATCTTTCTATCTCATGTACTGGCAACAAGCCGGGGCGACTCAAGGAAAACAGAGAGGGAGAGAGGAGAGGGAAAGGGTGATGAGCCCACTAATATTTGTCTAGGGATCGGGCTTAAGTGGCTTAAGTCTTGTTCAATTGTGCAATAATATAATCATAATAACAGTAATACTAATAATAATAATAATATGCTGAATGGCAAGTAGGTATAACAGTACATTTCAAATACTACACTTCTTTTATGTAACTGGTGTTCTGATCATTTGCTTTAAAGTCACATATCTGTATCCTTCACGTAATGTTTGACCTTTTTGCTGACAGACTGTGACTTATGTTCATGTGTTAGGATATGGACTATACATCGACTTGAGACTTTTTTGTCTATCTTTTGTGCATATTATGTTTTGTACCCGCTAGGCGTCACATGTGTACAGATGATCGGTATCCGAGCTAGGACACACTCGGTTGCTTGAAATAGTGTAAGGTTATGAAGTCTATCAGAGATTCTTTCAGTGCATCTTCTTCTTGGTGGTCCTTTTTATTTTGTTGTTTTTACTTTCGTGTTGTACGCTCTCACTGCTGGCATTATTGGGTTCATTCTAAATAAAGGGCCGAATCAGTTAAGTCGTTGTTTGCACTGAACATGTTTATTGGTGGTGTTCCAAAAATTATTGTTATTTATTCTCTCTTTGAGACCAGTTTGGGGTGGGGGAAAGGGGGAGGGGGGTGTGCTGTTGCAAGGAACGAATTCGATTAGTAGCCTGAGAATACTGGAAAAGAACAGATACGTATTCAGCAGCAAATGCATGTATGATTAGACGCCTAAATTATCCCTTAAATGTATATTCTTTTAGGCTGCACTGCGAGCTCTAGGCTCGTACACGAAATTAGTAATAATAATGAGACTCGAATTTATTTGACCCGAGAAGTCGTTAATATTATGTAATATTATGTAATACTATGTTATTTTATGTAATATTATGTAGTATTTATTATGTAATACTATGTAAGAACTATGTAATATTATGTAATATTACGTAATGGTATGTAATATTATGTAATATTATGTAATATTATGACGATGACGTGTCATAAAAAAAAAAATCAACAGACAGTAGCAGTCGTTATTGCATTAGTGCCTACTAGAAGTACTAAACTGAAGTATTAATAGTAGTAAATAGTAGTTAAATAAAACTTCAGTTAACCGTGATCGTCCTGGTCAGGGCTGTGACGGATAACTGAATAGACGAAATCCATAAATCTCCATAAATCTCTTTAAACTTCTTGAAGTTTTAAGAACTGATCAACATCATGGCACACAGACATCAACGCATAAGTGCTCCGTTCTTCTTCTAACTCAAGTCTTAGTCTCAAGAAGCTCAGCACAGTGCACAGGCTCTGTAGCGCCTGCGAGGATCTTGAAATACCTTGGAAAGATGTTTAACTCCAAATTTTGCACAAACAACGCCGTTAGGATACACTTTTCGATTTCCAACTGCCAAGGAATTTTTTTCGTGCACACGGGGGTCTGATCTCACCACCCAGAGACCGGGGAAATTAATAGAAGTCCAAGTCTACGTGAAAAATCCCAGCTTTTACCAAGGGTTGAACCCAGAACCTCTAGCACTTGAGGCGGACACCATGCTTCCAGACCAAGCAGTCCCCTCTTAAAACTATGCAGAGTAACGTGATTTCACTACGGGCTTGGGACGAACATGAAAATGAAATCCTTTGAAAGTGAATAGTACACACATGTGTATATAATTTCTCAAAACCATGTCTATAAACTTTAATATAAGAGTAGTGATGTGCAGAAATGTGTCCGAATACTTCAAAAATACGCTACTTTAAAATAGTCTATCATCTCCTTCTTAAAGTTATCCATGGGCAATTTCAAAGATGTCTGTCTATTTGTTATAATACTCATGCATTTTTTTTCCAAAGACGGTGACGGATAAAGGAAATTGACGGTTAAACGAGTGACGTTTAATCGAAGATTTACTGTACTGTAGTAAGTAATTGTTGTAGTAGTAAGTAGTTGTGGTAGTATTAAGTAGTGTAAACAGTTGTAGCATGTGGTTGCAATAATAGTATTAGTAGTAGCGGTAAGCAACAGCCCCAGCAGTAGTAGTAGAGAAGTAGTGAATTTTTTAAAATGCCAACCCGTATCCTGCCGCTCAAAGTTGTTCTTTGAAGTATTTTGTGTTATCTTGGTGAAGTCATTAAAGAGTAAAGAACCCTTTTCCACGCCTTTAGGCGTATTGGGCATACTTCCTGGGACTGTACCCGCTACCCACTCAAGGCTGGGTTGAATTGAGAGTCAAGGCTGTTAACAAAAAACAAAAACAAAACACCCCGGTTCCGTCCGAACCCACGACCTTCCGATCCCCAGGCGAGCGTCTAGCCACTAAATTATTGCGACTTTCAGTCATTAAAGAGGCCTAGCATTGTTTATTTATAGGGATCTGTTATATCATTCAAACAGTTCAACTATATATATATATATTTCTTTCCTAATATAGATTTCACCATATTATGCGATCTGAAACTGCTTGCAACATTTCGTGTGTTGAGACTACACCTTCATGCCCTGACAGATGGTTGCAAAGAATCTGATCACGTTGTGTGCTCATTCTCTCTCTCTCTGTGTATGTGTGTGTGTGTGTGCGCGTACTTGTGCGTGTGTCTTCCACAAATCAACCCAGTGTTCTAAACAGGTTCTCGTTTCTTTCTTCTCATAACGTGACCGAAAAATGATGACAAAATGATGTTTCTAATGATTTGTATTAGAGAATTCCTTTCTGTCAAAGCCTTTTATTTTTGGTTGTTCTAGAAATTCTAAATATTTTTATGTAAAAACCACATTTCTGAAGCCTCAAGAAACTGTTTGGCATGTTTATTAGTTGTCCAGGATCCACAGCCATATGTTAAAACGAATATATTTTTTACTCTATTCTTTCCTAACTTAAATATAGATATTAAAAAAGCGCGGGGTCCGTAACAGACGTTTGAAAAAAAAAACAGGGGGTCTTCTGGTCTTATTAATCTGGGGACCACTGTATTACCTCTGAGCCCTGTGATCTCTTTCTCTCTCTCCTCCCCCTTTTCTTTATCTCTCTCAGTTTTTTTCTTGTGTGTAGATGTACCTAACTTTCCCTCTCAACTTTGATGTGTGAGTGCTTGCGGATTGGTAATTATTATTAATTGTTGTCACAACAAACAGCCAGGGGCTGTTGAGGTTGGTTCTGCAACGTCCTGTAAAGGATACGCAACTAACCTGTCACAACTATTACTAGTATGTTTAAGTGTATGTATGCATATATGCATGGCAATAGTCTTTTGTTTATAAATGTATGCTGGAACATAAGGCTAATCGTATATGAGAGAAACATGATTACTTGTGTACACCATTAAAACACGCGTGTAAGCATGTAGAGAGTCTGTAGTCCAGAACCTAAGTTTAAGGTGTCTCTTTCGTGCCAAAGAACTGCATGGTTGTGGGGTGCACAATCGTTAACGAAGGCAGCCAGGTCGTACAGAGCGACACCTTGCTGATGGGCGTAACGCCCCTGGCCCCTTCCCTATCACGAGGGCACCACTGAGGTGACCGTTAATAAACATTCACTACTTTCGGGCAAAATGGACGCTAGGCACGGCCACTGTTTCGAGCCGTGGCAAATTTGAATCTGCCAGAATGTGGCAGTTGCATTTTTGCTCCATTTGTAGACTGAAAAGATATAGTTTCGTCGCCCAGCTTCTGAGTTTAGTGCATGGCGTGACACTGTGAGCTGCAGATTTCATTTGGAATGTTTTTCGACTGTGACCAGCGTGGTGGTGTGAATTGTAGAGTCGGAAAATGGAGCGATGCTTGTTGTCGGATTAATGATGGTGCCATATGTGTGATTAAAATTGACCGCGTGTGCAAATGTTGATCTGTTGATGACCTGCTATCATCCATGATGAACTGCATTTCTAATGTCAGACTGTTTGTGTTGCCACTTCAGGGGGCTGCCGTATGCTTTCAATGCGTGTGTATGCTAGATATGCTGAGACAGCAGTCTGTCAATCTTTCCCCTAGGGACTGTGATATACATTCTGTGTGTTTTTCGTTGGCACAAGAGCGGAGCAACTATGGGGTGACCAGTTAGTTATGAAGCTGAAACTAAGATTATTAGATACCTCTGAGCATACCTCTGAGCATACCTCTGAGCATACCTCTGAGCATACCTCTGAGCATACCTCTGAGCATACCTCTGAGCATACCTCTGAGCATACCTCTGAGCATATCTCTGAGCAGCAGCTTAAGGCAATTTCTCTTAGTGTTGAACAAAACTGGAGGTTTTGTGTGTGTGTAATGTGTGCCTCTTGGTTTGTGTATTGCATTGTCATATCTGCTGCCCGTCTGTGACTTATCTTTTTGGTACCCATTCTAGAGGCCAAAAAAGTAGGAGGGGGGGAGGGGGGTGAGGGTGGGAGGAGAGGGCATATCCGCTGTCCTATAAGAAGCATGTCGTAAAAGGCCACTCCCCATTAGGAGTGTTTCCTTCAAAGTCGTAGTGTAACGGCGTGAGATGTGAGTTAACAGTATATAAATAAACAGGGCCTGTAAAACAAATGCTCAACAAGACTCATATCAAGTCTGAAACGCGACCAGAGCCCTGAATTAGGAGAACAACCAGAACTTCCTGCTGAAATGAAGACATTTTTGTATTGAGACTTATACCGTCTAGCGCGGCGGTTCTCTAACTATCGGTCGCGACTTTTTTGTGTGTGGGTCGAACAGCCCTTTCACAGTGGTCACCAATGACGATCGGAAAACAAATATTTATTGAAGTTATGAAGGAGCAAAAAGAAATAATTGTATGGCTGGGGGTGGCCAACGATGAACGTAAAACAAATATTTATTGAAGTTATGAAGTAGCAAAAAGAAATAATTGTATGGCTGGGGGTCGTCACAAACATGAGGAAGTGTATTAAAGGGTCGCGGCATTAGGACGGCTGGGAACCACCGGTCTGGTGAACACTAGACGGATGTTTTGAAGTTAACATTCTAAAGTGAAGCTAAACGTGAAGCCTGTACAGGATGTTTAAAAAAGTTAGTTGCATATCCTTTTCAGGACGTTGCAGAACCAATCCCAGCTTGTTTTGTGTGTGTGTGTGTGTGAATATTTAAGGCACATTTTAACGTTCAGTAGTTTGTCATTGCTTACTGAATGGCCAGCTCTTGGTAGCATTGTCTAAACAACACAACAACAAATCTTCCGCTGCTGGGATCGAACACGGCACCCCGGCATTACGAAACGAGGTTGTAACGCCTAAGCCACAGACGCCGACAGAATGACGTCTACATTATCTCGCTATATTTTACAGCCAACATTTTACTACCACCGAATATACTTCCCGATGAGGCAGGGCTAGACAAGTATCACAGCCACAATATTTCAGATCTTTACGATCGGGGTGTGTTTCTTTCAGGACGGGAAAAAACAACCCTGTTTTATCGAACATTGTTGGCGCCGAACGATCCTTCTGATGGGATTATATTTTCATCCCTGGGTGATTTCGGTGCCAAGAGCGATTGCAGTCGTGTGCTTGCTTTTATTACTGTGTTATTGTTATTGTTGAGTTAGTGGTAGTATATCATATCCTGTTTCGGCTGGAGAAATATAACGTCTGTTTTGGAATACTTGAAAAAAAAAAAAAAAAGAAACATTTTGTTTCCTCAAGATTGATTTAGAAGATGTTTCGTAAATTGTGATGGCGCAGATATACGCAGACACAAAAGCGCATTGCACACACACAGACACTTATGTATATATATTCACACACATTAACACACACACACACACACACACACACATATATATATATATATATATATATATATATATATATATCTCACAGTAACGGCTTTACCCACTTAAAGTAGCAGCAGCAGTAGTAGTCGTGGTTGGGCTGTTACACCATAGTGCTCTCATGTGAAGACCGCCGGTGAGGTTATGGCGTTCTTCTGTCAGGAAGCGAAATTATACATCCTAACCTGACCAGTCCGTGGCAACAGCACTAGCACTAGCTGTACCCGGCCACGCGTTGCTGTGGCGTAATTTGAGATAGTCTTTGATCCCCCCACCCCCCCCCCACAACTAAATCTACCTACTACCCTCTCCCTCATCAAAGGTTTTTAGAAAAGAAAGACAATGGAAATCGCACCTATCTAATGAAGTTAATGACGCAGTCAATGTCTGCGCCGACGTCGAGATAGTCCTTGATTGCCCCCCCCCCCCCCCCCCCCATCAAAGGTTGTTTGAAAAAAAAAACAGAAAATAGAAATCGTGTTTAATATGGTTATTGTGGCAAATATAGAGATAGTCTTGTTTGCGGTACCTCGACTTACTCTATGTATTAAGGCGTTGGCTGCACGTAACTCGCCAGCAAATGGCAGAAACCTTGCGTTCTGACTACGGCGGCGCCTGCGCAATTACTAACGTGGCTATAATTAGAAATCACTAAAGTTATAAATATTAGTTGCGAATATTATGGCATAAATTGTGGTCACCTATCTCTAACAGTGACAGGTTGGATTTCAAACCACGATGGTTCAAAATCCGGTATCAAAACAAACATATCCTGAAAATTTCAGCTAAATCGGTTCAGTAGTTTCCGAGTCTATAGGGGCAAACAAACACACAAACACATGATATTTTTATATATATAAATAGTCTGGTTTTCCAACTTCAGAACACGCACCATATAATTGTGTCTTTATATTAGTGGTCGTTTAAATGGTGCTATTAGCACGGTAACAAAAGTGGTTATTTGGTTATCACATGCTAAAGCTGTTTGTATTTTTATAGGAGACGGAAGTAAAGCTACAACTGTACTTGTGAATAACAAAGTAAGTCGTAAAAAATAGAAAAGCGGAGGTAGCGTTAGTAAAATATAAACAAATTAGGTAATGACAACTTGAAAATCAAGTGTAAAGCTCTTTAATTTCTCTTAAATTTAGGTCATTACCCCCTCCCCTCTTCCACCGACTACTGCTCTCTCCCTCTTAGAAGGATTTGAAAATCACTAACTGGCGATATTTTGTTGTTGCTGTAACTGACATTGACATCCCTGTCCATCTGGACTAAAATAGGGAGCAGGAATTGTAAAAGGTAGTGAATAGGGCTAGTGTAATATTTACCACATCATCCTTCAAGTACCAGTACAACTACTAAAATAATGTCACTGCTATCTGTGTTACCATCGAAGTAGACAGAGTCGTGAGCCAGAAGATTTGGTTCCGCATGGCTAGTGCTGTCGCCACAGACTGGTCAGGTTAGGATGTATAATTTCACTTGCCGACAGAAGAACGCCATAACCTTACCGGCGGTCTTCACGTGACTTAAAGCTCTCTCAGTAAATAGTTTGCCACCCCTCCCCCCAAATTTACCGACAACTCTTTCCCTCATTGAAGTAGTTGGGAGAAAAAAAAAAAAAAACACTTGAAAAGCAAACGAACACAGGAAAAAAACATCATAATTAGGAAATGAACGCCATTGTAAACAGCACAGCTTAAAATTCCAACACAGATGAAATAACTAAATCTAAATGAAAATCTATAAAATTTCAGCGTAACCATGCAATCGGAAAGTTTAACAATGCAATCATAAATATGCGAAATGGTCAAATTTAATTATCAAATGGTTTACCCATTTCCTTTTTTTAATATTAAGGCAACATGGCTAGTGCTGTCACCACGACAGAGCAGATGAGGATATTATTTTAATCCGGGGTAAAAAAAAGATTTAACGACTGCGGATTCGAACCCAGGTCTACCGCACATGAACCCAGTGTTCTAACCATTCGACCAAGCAGCCACTTAATCGGAACAACGAAAAGAGAACTCAACTATTAGACATGTGAGTCCCTACTACTGTGTCGTGATGAAAACACAATTCAAAACCGCAGGCAATTGTTTTCTCGTAGACAGATACTCCAGATATATTAATGAAATAGAAATCGCACGTGTCTAACACGGTTAATGAAGTTAATGTCGCAGTCACTGACTGCGCCGACGTCGAGATAATCCTTGATGCCCCCCCCCCCCCACCTCCATCGAAAGTTGTTTAAAAAAAAAAACAGAAAATAGAAATCGTGTTTAATATGGTTATTGTGGCAAATATAGAGATAGTCTTGTTTGCCTTACCACGACCTACTCTATGTATTAGTATTAGAGAAGGCGTTGGCTGCACGTAACTCGCCGGCGAATGGTAAATACGGCGCATGCGCAATAACTAACGTGGCTATAATTAGAAATCACTAAAGTTATAAATATTAATTGCGTATATTTTGGCATAAATTGTGGTCCCTATCTCTAACAGTGACAGGTTGAATTTCAAACCACGATGGTTCTAAATCCTGTATCACAACAAACATATCCTGAAAATTTCAGCTAAATCGGTTCAGTAGTTGCCCAGTCTATAGAGACCAAACAAACACACAAACATTGATTTATATATATATATATATATATATATATATATATATATATATATATATATATATATATATATATATATACAGGTGTGTACATATATTGACACACATATGTGGTCATAAGGGGTCATGATCTCCTCAGGCACGCAGTACACTTTTCGAGCCTCTATACAATCTGGGAACCGTCGTGTAGCAGTTGGAAAATGACCTTGTTTCCCTGGTCGACCCAGCCTTAAATGTGTGCCAGCTAGGCCCTGTGAAGTAAAAGCGGTCGGCTCGATGTTGACCACATCATCCACCAAATTCCTATAGGTCTGCAAAATATAGGTCTAGTTTTCTGTGCCCCATACGCCCAAATTCGTGAAAACAGTCCTTCACTTTTTAAAAGATCTAACTCAGAACTGATCTCTACTCATTGGTCGTGGTTAGTTAAATTATACAGAAGGTGTCTTTGATTTTCGCGCCTTTAGGTCCCTGATCGCTTTTAATAACTCCCACAAAAGTTCATAAGTGTACTTAATCAAGCATGTGTTTCAAAACACAACTAACAGAAACACTAATGCGTTTTGAAAAACCCCTAACTGGGAATAGATTTGCTCCTGCTGCACTGTGTCTGTTTAATGTTTTATGTGTGAGAATAATTTCCTTTAGTATGTTATAGTTGGTTTTCAAACTCAAGCCGTAACAATTTAACAAATATCTCGACAACTCTTGCACGGATGAACAGGCATTTTTGCATATCCCTATGATTCTTTAATTTACAATTGCGCAGATGCTACTGACTTCTTAAAGAGGCAAGTTTCTTTTATCTTCGTTTGATTATTAATTTCTGCACCCTTGAAAAAATGGAATAGAAAGTAGTTGACACCGGTGAGGAGATTTTGGAAATAAATCCGCATGTGCAACTATGCTTGATGAATATTTTAATAGCCAATACCCACTCAATGATAAATGCTCAAATCACCTGGGATTGATGCTGGAGATGACCACCTGAGACTAAAACACGTATGAGAGACGTAAACGCCTATGACACACGTGCAATCTGAAGTTTTGAAAAATTCTCATCACTCAATTTATTCAAGTTACTGTAAGTATCCTGATATATTGAAACAGTGTGTTTTTTCATTTTCTGCAAACACGGCCAAAGGAAAACTAGATGTTTGTGTATACAATTCCTACAAGGAGATGGTTATTAACAGGCTGCATGCAAAATTTCATCCACTTACAACGATCGATTACTGAGTTACAGATTTTTAAAGTTCGGCAGGACTTCTGAGACGGACTATAGCATTTTTATTAGGCCAGTCGGACTCAGAATATGTGTCACCTTAAGGAGACACCACAACCTTGGATACTGGAGTAAATGTTTAGCAGTCTATTATATAAGCCATGCGCATCAGATATTTAATGAAACGTATCATATAACCAGCTCTGTGTGCTGTTTCTTTAATGTCATCAGATACCACATTCAGATGTAAAACCTTTATTGCTGGTTTCTTTTTGAATTATTTCACGCTCGAGTGATGTCACACATTTCATTTGTACATATTGTCATTAAGGACGAATTAGATTTTGGAAATGCATTTTTATGAAGTTGAAGATGTGCAATAACATACAAAGGCTTGTGGTTTCAGCGTCGTCTGACTGTAAAGAATTTTTTATTTCAATATCCAGAAATCACGAGTTGTTAACCCTTTGGGTCGGTACTATGGATATCACAACCTTTAGTCCTTGATTCCATGACGATTACCGTAAATCTGGAAGAAATGTGGCTTTTCTGCGTACCCCCGGGCGTGAACCCAGACAACAAGGAATTCATCACCCGGTCGCAGCGCAGTCAGATTAAACTAGCTGAGCTGGTCATGTGTCGACGCTACATTTATTTCTGTGACCTTCGCCTGTGGGATTCTCGTCCAGATCGTTGCTCTTTATGTCACCGGGTGTTAATTCCCAGTTGTGAGGTCTTGGTGTGGTTGAACGTCACACACTCACTTGAGCGCTCTTCTTAGTCAACTTACTTGGTACAAAGTTAATAGACCACAATTATAGCCGATACTGCTCCTATTAGGCTGAATAGGGTCGATTTTTTTTTTTAAATAAATAGTTGGATAGAATGAGGTAGTAGTTGTTACCAATAGCAAATCTAAGAAAAAGAAACAAAAAAACCTGTTTGTGATTCTCTTTAAGATAACCAAAAGCTAACCATGCTCAATGCACATTCTAATGTGTATTCATCAGTTTCACTTTTAGCATAATTTTTACGATTGTTTAAAATTTTAGGAATGAAAAAAATCCGACGTATTTCGCTTCTGGTTAGCATATTTTCTGTATCCTACTTTTTAAACTCTTTTTGAATGGAATGAGGAAATTCCTAATTGGACAAGTTTTAATTTTCGTAAGGTTTGATATCTTTTCACAGTATACACATAAGACATACGTAAACATACATACTCATGGTACCCTGAGTAACTGCTAGAAGTCTCAAAAGGCCATCACAGTGCGTATTCTTGAGATTATGTGTCTATAGGTATCATTCTATTCAGCAAAGGTGTCCTACGTAATCAAGATGAGACTCCATTGCCAGGTTTCCCACCACAATGCACTGAGCATTATGTGTCTGCTGTTGCCAATCCACTCTTTCTCTGAGTGTGTATTTGCACTATTTAGAGAACAGCTCTACGGTATCTTAAGCCGGCTCCTACCGCAACCTCCTCTACCTAATCTGCTTTCTCCTGGGGATCACTGCAGTTCTTTTCATTCTTCAGTATTGCTTTTTCTCAGCGTTCGTGAAAAATTATGGCTGTTCGTCCACATTTGGACATTGTGTTCCAGCACGTTAGTCGCGTGTTGAAGACCGTGGATTTAATTCGTTCAGAACTCATCGGTCTCCTTACGTCGCTATGACTGACTTTTCCCTTTCTAACTGGTACCTCAAAGTATTCGTGGATCTGCTTGTTTATTAATCTCTTTAGTATTTCTTCACTGTACCTTTGTCTGCCTTATGGACTACTCGCATTCAACTTTTTTTGTGTTGGCAACTTTTGAGACTAATTATCTTTCATCACTTATGACCCGCATGTAAGCCTTGAGCCGTGTCATTGTAAGTTTAGACCACCACCTCATTGTAAGCCGAAACATATCTCGTTGTTCTGATAGGGATATCTAGTGTTCAAGTAAAGCAATTGGTATTCTATTATTTTGTATCCATTCCAGATTGTCAAACTGTGAGACAGATAGTGTTAGAAATTTTAGAATAACGTAATGAAGAAAAAAAAAAAAAAAATGACGCCATCTGGGGCACCAGGCATACAGTGCTCGATGTATGTGGTCGTAGGCTACTGATGGGTACTATTTTGGTGTTGTGGTCAACGTTAGGTCAACCTGAATACTTCCCAGATCTCTTTCTAACCCACTGCGTATTTGAATAGTCGTCTTTCGGGTCAGGAGGCAGGCGTCTAGACATAGTGGTACCGCAGCTCCCATACATACGCAAAAACACATACACCTGCATACACACGTATATGTGTGTGTGTTTTTATGCACGAAAAACACAAACTAAACACATCCTTTTTTGTATTGTTCTTGTTCTTCTTTTTCTTCTTCTTTTTCTTGTTTTTCTTCTTCTTCTTCTTCTTCTTCTTCTTCTTCTTCTTCTTCTTCTTCTTCTTCTTCTTCTTCTTCTTCTTCTTCTTCTTCTTCTTCTTCTTCTTCTTCTTCTTCTTCTTCTTCTTCTTCTTCTTCTTCTTCTTCTTCTTCTTCTTCTTCTTCTTCTTCTTCTCCTTCTTCTTCTTCTTCTTCTTCTTCTTCTTCTTCTTCTTCTTCTTCTTCTCTTTTGCTTATTATTATTATTATTAGTATTATTATTTTTCACTTTCTTTTTTTAACCGCTTAAGGTGTCGAAGCCAAAATAATTATCCGTGTCATGCTTTTCTGGAGCCCCGTCCAAAGCCACATCGTGTTGTATAATTTCTCTGGTGTTATTGTTCTATCTTGTTCTTGGTCTACCTTGTGCTCTATGTACTTCTACTCATTTAGTATATGTGTTTAATTGTATGGCATCACTTGCCATATTCTGTAAGTGATCAAAGCATTTTACTTGCTGTCTTTTCATCTAAAATACAGACATTAAAAGGAGAAAAATCAGAGTAGGAAGAGTGTCAAGATATTCACAAGTATGATGTTGTTCTTATAAAAGTAATAACTATAGTGTAGCATGTCTTTTGCAGAATGCACTCACATCATGGTCTGCCTGAAAGAAAGTCGGTCTCTCGCCAGCTCTCCTGCCTCGTGTACCTATATCCTGTGCTCCATGTTCGTGTTGATCGGCCCTGCCCCTCTTTCCTGATGCCTTCCCATCTGCTATTTTTTGTTGCAGTTAGCCATGGCGATTGATATGAGCAAAATATTTCAGCGTCTGAGACAAGATGCTGTTTATTAGCCAATATTCCTTGACGGGCAGATCTTTTAAAATGTCAGTATGTCTTCTTTTCTTTTGTTTTCGGCTTCCATGATGACTTTCTTTTGATAATAATATGGTAGTTACCCCTTGCTTTCCACATCCACGTGCCTTTAGTCTATATCCTCGGCCTTCAGCAACCTTTGAGATTGCCAGAGCAAGAATGAGTGCCCTGATCTGTGATGCTCCTGCTAACAGCAGATGGAACCCCAGAGGTGTCAACCCGGGTGTATATTCGGTCACTATAGCTGCATTGACGACACCGCTTTGTGCTTATCGAGAGTAAAACTAATGAAAATAAAATGTACTGAAATGCAGTGAAGATTTGAAAATGGGTTTAGTACTAAATATGTCGCAAGGTTTGATAGAGACAACATAGACCTTTATAATCACGATGAAGTACACACATCAGGAGAAGTTATCGATTCACCCACATTAAACTAACTACTGTTTGCTGACGACCAGTGCTTGTTCTACCCTGAAGAAGATAGACTGCAAGGTTAACCAGGTTAAACTCAGCATGCAGTAAATACAACATGAACATCAATGTAAACAAAACCGAAAGAATGCAAGTTAGTAGAACCCCTGCCCCACTACACATACAGCTAAATGGTTCTGCTCTGAATCAAGTTAGGGAGTTTAAATATCTAGGAAGTATGATCACAGAAGATGGTAAAATTGACAGAGAAATAGAAACCAGATGCCAGAAAGCAAGTGCACTTATATACCAATTGTCACCATTATTAAGACATCCAAGCATAACTATGAGTGCAAAGAGACAGATTAATAATAGCATATTCATTCCAACATTGAGCTACCAGTGCCAAACATGGACACTGTCTAAAGCCCATATGAGCAAAATCACCACCTGCGAGATGAGGTGCCTGAGAAAAGCAGCCACCCTAACCATTCGAGATCCAGTGAACAATGAGACTATCAGGCAAAATCAGACACCTTATACTAGATTTATCGAGAAACGGCAGATTACGTGGTTTGGAAATCTTGTTAGAATGCCGCAAGATCAATCACCATCACAAGCACTACATCTCAGAAGATCAGCTACAAGAGCAAGAGGACGGCTGTGGAAAACATGGATCGACAACGTTAAAGACACTCTACGCCTTCACGGCATGACAATAGCCAGTGGCAGCAAACATGCACTGGATCGCAAATTATTCCTCCCCACGAGGCTTAACGGCAGAAGTGGTTTATGATGATGATCATGATGACTAAATATGTCGCCTCATACGGCTTGCCCATTGTGGATTCTTGTTATTAAATATTTTAATGCCTTAAATAGCCTCTACAGCATCATTTCCTTATGTTCTACTGATGTGTTCTTGTTCTTGTTATTATTTGCCCAATTAACCTCGTTATTCCAACATTGTCTGTTTGTATAATTATTAATTTGCAAATCCGACATATTCCGTTTCCTGTTTTCAAGTCGGTAATGATAATAAACGCAAGAGTCGATACTTGAAATAAGTGGAACCAACGAAATAAAGTATCGCTCAATGTAGCTGGCAGTTTACCTTCGTTTCCTCATATCAGATTCATACAGACCCTGTTATCCCAAAGTGGGTTTTGATGCCCTCTATAAAAAGCCGCCTTAACAGCATTATGTGCTGAGGCCCCTTCGAAAACCACTGACAGGCGTGCAGTTTTTTTTTTTCTATAGCAAGTAACATAACATACAGGGAGCTGCTCTGCTAAGCGGCTAGACACTCGACTGTGGATCCGAAGGTTGCGGATTCGAATCCGAAAAAACAGCAGAACTTTTTTCAAAAAAGACACAGGCTCTCAGGTTGAGTGGTAACAGGTAAATTCCTGAGAAGAAATGGTGGCCGGCGTGACGTTGATCACATCATCTATCGAATTTCGTTGGGTCTATATAATATAGATATGGTAGTGCATGCTTAATACACCTGAAAAGGGTCCTTTCCTTTATCTGTCATACACAGTTTGTCATATGACTCCTATGCTCGTGGAACCTTCGGCAAGTGCACAGACGGTCCGTGACTTGAGACAGCGCTGCCCCTAAGAGCGTCGGAACGATCCAAGAGCGGTCGAAGCCGCAGATGCATTTAGGGACCGTTGGAATTATCAGGGAAATGCGGGTAGGGGCGGTGGAGGCTTTGGAATGCAAATGGCGGCGTTGGATGACAACAAAGCGGTGGTGAAGGCATAACAGTTAGAGTCGAGAAACTGTTTTAGTGCGTTTACAATTTCGTGCCAATGCTCAAGAAATATGTCTCAGCTGTTAGTGAAGTGTAAATGGATACAATTAAATATGTGTGCATGTATAAACATTCGACGACCCTTTCTTCTTGCTGTTTAAGGCTGTAAACTATGGCAAAACTTTCTGATTGTTGGTCCATTTCTGGACTTTATTATTCTTCAAGAACTTGAGTGTTGCATACACAACAGTTTTACAGATCTGACATATTTGTGTGCAGACTTTTAGCTTTTTGCCTCTCAGGCAGATGCATTCCAACTTCGAAGAAAGCCCTCATTTAATCAACTCTTACGACATGCTAGTTGGGAAAACAGTGGGTCTATTTTTGCTCCCCCCCCCCCTCAACAATGGAGCGCTGGGACCTATACTGAAACAAGCATACAGATCAATTCTATATGCGATGTCAGAAAATTAAGTCTTTCTAGCCGTTATGTTATACCCTGTTAAAGCAAAAACGATGAAGATTGTGACTAATAAGACCAGCTTTGGAAAGAAATCTTTACATCACATATACATTGTGTTTTGAATGTCTGACTACTTTTTTTATGTTGAAAATTTCTACTTTTTGTATGTACAACAAGTTTGAAAAAAAAAACCAACTGAAAAGTACTAGTCATCAGCAGCCTCCGTGGCTTAGGCGTTGCGAGTCCGACTCTTAATTCCAACATACCGTGGTCAGAACCCACTGCTGGCTGTGTGGATTTTTACCATAGCATACGGCGTCGCAGGTAGACCCAGCCTGAACTAGGTACCAGGATTTATGTCCTGAGGAAGTAAAGACGGCCGGCGTAATGATAACCACATTACCCACGTTATGCTGTTTGGTCTGTAAAAATATGGGCGCTCTTCCCAGGATATTCTTTACTTCTTTACTTGACATCTTAAAAAAAAAAAAAAAAAACCTTAGCTGTAAGGGTCATTAAACTAGTTACAATAGTCATGCTATGATGTAACGCTGTTTCCATGAAAGCACCAGTGAAATATCTGTTATATCCTAAATAACAAATTTCTTACCGTAATAAGATAAGGATATTTTCCTCACGAATTCTTGCTAACTAAGGATTTATATGAAATTCGGACAAACTAAAACTACTAATAAAGATGTAAAAGTCAAATTCAGCATCAATTAAATCCTGCTGTTTGCATCATAAGTTTGCAAAGGAATTAAAATATAATACACACGTATTCACCAGCTGGTATCTGCGCCGAATACAACGACTCAAATGATATGTCTGAACAACCAATATTGATCACCTGAAGCGAACTGAATAACCCTGGTTAAAATCAAGAGAATGAAATGATAGTACAGATGCATATGGCACACACGATGGTAAAACGTTCTAAAGTCTAGATTAAAAAAAAAAAAAATTAAAAAGAGAAGCCGCAATTTAAAAAAAAAAAACTAAATAAAAAAAGGAGAAGATAATTAGACAGAGATGAATCATTTGGGAAGGGAGTGCATGAAACTGTAGGAGACAGAAACTGATTGAAGGGTTTGTCTTAAGCTGGTAAAGAATAGAAAGAAGCATGAGAAGAAGACATTTGTAAGCCAACAATCAGAGGCTCTATTTGCACCTGACTTGGAAATCTTGAGAATATGCAACACATATTAAACATCAAAGGGGATTCCAACACACGACAACAGCATCTGTTAACAGTCGTACTAGCGTCTGGAATACACTTTTTCTAATACTACTACCACCACACCACCACTACTATTACTACTACTAGTACTACTGCTACTACTACTACTGCTACTACTTTTACTATTACTACTACTACTACTACTATTACTACTACTACTACTACTACTACTACTACTACTACTACTACTACTAATACTGCTAGTACTATTACTACTACTACTATTACTACTACTATTACTACTACTACTACTAATACTACTATTACTACTACTACTACTATTACTACTACTACTACTGCGGCTGCTGCTACTAATACTAATACCATCACTACAACTATTACTACCACTACTACTGCCACTACCATCTCTACTACTACTGTTGCTGCTACTACTATAACAACAACAGCAGCAAGAAGAAGAAGAAGAAGAAGAAGAAGAAGAAGAAGAAGAAGAAGAAGAAGAAGAAGAAGAAGAAGAAGAAGAAGAAGAAGAAGAAGAAGAAGAAAAACAATAATAAAAACATCATCAGCAATAACAGCACCAGCAACAAGACCATCAAGGGACTAAGAAGATAAACAATCACGTCGACAAAAAAGATAGAGCAGAAAGATGACATTGAAAAAATAAATCATAAGTAATACATTTCCCTTTGTCAAAAAAACCGTCCTGCAAGTTAAAATCTTCTGTCTCAATTTACACAAGCTTACTCTTCCATCTCTCTCTCTCTCTCTCTCTCTCTCTCTCTCTCTCTCTCTCTCTCTCTCTCTCTCTCTCTCTCTCTCTCTCGCTCGCTCATACCCCCCCCCCCCAGCCCCCGAACACACACACAAGAAGCATGTTTCCATAGAAATCCCGAATCTCTTGCAAAAACGCTATAAAGAAATAACAGATTGTAAAAGACAGATTACTGAAACAGATCAGCTGACAAGTTGCAACAGTTTGTTGAGCTCATCAAATCCAATGGGATATTTTTTTTATATTTGTATTTTACTCCCAGTTCTCATCATTCGCCCTACCTCATCTTCTCTCGGTCAGATCTTCATGTCATTCAGCCCCAGAATATATTCATTATCTCTTTCATTCTTTGTATGTAAAATACACATTCGGCCTTTTCAACTCTTCGCAGATTTTGGCGGTTTCGAACAGTAAAGATAAAGGACACTGTTTGTCATGCCTTTAGGGCATATAGTGCTAGTTGGTTGGGTAGTTGAGTATCCTTTACAGGACGTTGCAAGACCAACCGTAGCATAATTTGGCTGTGTTTTTTTTTTTTTTTGTCTAGCCAATTATGTGTCCAGTAGTTTGCCATGTCGGCTCTGTGGCTAAGTCGATGCGAACATTTCGTAATGCCGAGATGCGGGGTTCGATCCCAGCTGCGGGCCATGTGCCTTGCGTTGGTTTCGACAGTGGTATCAAGAAAGCCGGTCGTCCAGAAAGCAATGGCAAACTACTGGAGGTGAATTTCCAGGGGCTGTTGGGGTTGGTTCTGCAACGTCCTGTAAAGGATACGCAACTAACTAACCTAGTTTGCCATAGAAACTACACGGTCGGCTCTCAATACAACTTTTGGAACCAACTCAAGGGGCAAGGCCCGCATCTTGATTCTAACAACCCGGCATTGCGAAGCGCTTTCGCAACGCCTTATTCACAGACGTCGACACATAGTGTTTGCTACACCTATATTTTATAGAGCAATTGACAAACGGTGCATGACTGGGTCATTATCACGCCGGCCCACTTTGCTTTCCGTGCATTTTCTTAGTACCCATTTTAGTCTCGACCTACCTGGAGGCACTATCATTTTTTTCACGATAATAAATTCGGCTCTGTGCCGATTTGAACCCCCGACCTTCGGACC
Organism: Candidula unifasciata; assembly: GCA_905116865.2. NCBI lineage: Eukaryota > Metazoa > Mollusca > Gastropoda > Stylommatophora > Geomitridae > Candidula > Candidula unifasciata. The sequence continues at coordinate 78,105 of CAJHNH020004013.1, read as the reverse complement.
CGCAGGCCAGTATCTAACCTCTTAACCATGACGGCTTTCACTTGTAAACATATAGAAAGTCCTTTGCTTGATGCTTTTCGGTAACAGCCAAATGTTAATCGTTATGTTGGTCGTCTCTGGCTCTTCCATTAGGATTCATGCTTTAAATCTTTAGTAGAAGCAGTTTTATATTTTTAACCCAGACCGTAAGATTCTATGAGCAGTCAACATTTGTAAATAATAGAGTTTGTATATGAAGAGAAGGAGCCTTGGAAAAAAAAACTGTCCCTGTTACCTCATTTATCGAGGCTTAAAGTGAAGTAAAACCGCATTACGACTGCACACTGAGCAATAAACACCCATAGACGCAAAGTGCAGTTTTTTTGTTTTTTTTTAATTACCTGGAAGAGAATTCTCTAGTCACAAATCCCAGAAATCTTGTTCAACCTTGAGGTTATATTGGCGCCACCCCCTGCCTCCTCCTCGACGGTTCAGATACAACTATAACCTGAAGCCCAGACGTATTAGGGCGCTGTATAGCATTTTCGGCATTAATTACGGGAAAGCCTAAATTGACATATATACACATACACACACACATACATACAGAGATAGACGGGCCTGTGGATGTGTGCATGTGTATGTGTTGGGGGAAGGGGGGGGGGATACGCATAAAAATGCACTGATGAAAATACAAGTGTGTCTGTGTGGGCGTGGGTGTGTTAACTGTAGCTAAAAATTCTTCCACACAATTTGCCATGCACTGTATTTTCTTTTATTTGATTACCCCGGTAACATCTCTGATTCTTTCAGCTAAGATGTTCACAGGTGGCTGACTTTTGATATATCCCGGGTAGGGAGGACATATGGAGGGTTAGCACAACAACGAAGCCAATTGTCACAGGAATCCGTATAAAAATACCCTTGATGCCCTCACTGTATGGCAGACAGAAGAGAACATTCTCTTTTAAAAATGGTTTTGCATCTAAGCAAACAAAACATATTATTTTTTTTTTAAGCAAGTCACGCATATAACCTGGAAAGTTGGAAGGAAAATGAAGAGAGAAAAGATTTGGCAAATGTGGAACTTGTAAAGGTCATGCTTCAAAGTTGATATTTCTGTGCGTATGTTGTTTACAGTATTACCTGTCGTTTTTACCTTTTCTAACTGATTGTCTAGAGAACGCAGTTTTTATCTTAACTCCGGCAGGGGTTGCTGTCTGTTCATTGCATCTTCCCCTCAGTGTTTTATGCCTGAGTGTGTGTGCATATGTCCCGAAGGTGTGCAGCTAGACTGCGTTTTTTCTCTCTCTAATGTTCTACACTTAGCACTATACGATTGCATCTGGCTGCTTGATTGTGGGAAACTGCTTGCTGTGTAAATATTGCATTGTGTGTTCATTTGTATGTTCATGTTAAAATGATGTATATAATAATTTAATGTATGTGTTCGTCAGTACATCCACCCATTTGTCTATCTGTATGCATGTCTGCCTGTCGTCCCTCTGTCTGTCTGCTCTGATTTAAAATTTGGCTAGCTATTCTCATGCCGACTCATCAATTACACATCATATAAACAAGCAGGCACACGCTTCATCACCATCTTACTATGACGTTAGGATGTCACATTTGTAAAACTAAAGGTCCCTTTTCCACTCCTTTAGGCGTATAGGGCATATAGGGCTGGACCTATATTTTTATAGACAAATCGGCACACGATGGGTGATGTGATCAGCATCACACCGGCCGACTTTACTTGCCAGGACTGCACCCGGTACCCACTCAAGGCTGGGTCGACCTGGGAGTCAAGGTCATCTTTGAAAACTGTCTAGCTCCGCAAACCCATGACCTTCCGATCCGCACGCAAGCGTCATGTCACATTTGGCTGCAGATTAGTCCTCCACACGATTATATCCTGTGTCATCTCTTCGGTATGATCAGTGGAATCCTGACAAGCACCTTTGGCATTTCTCAACAACATTCCTTTTAGGGTTCCTCTAGGACGTTCTAATTTCCTGAATCTGCAACCTGCAAATTGTTGGTGTTTTTTTTTTTAGGGGGGGGGGGGGGGGGGGGGGGGGCGCGGATAATAGCCAAATATTCGCTGCAACAGGAAACCAATAAACTGTGGAAACGAGAATGACTCAGAAAAAACTTTAAGACGTATGTTGATTAAAGTGGTCAAAGGTGCTGGACTAGAACCCATCTATAGATGAAAGTATTGCACAAAGATAACGAGAATGACTCAGAAAAACTCTCAGACGTATGTTGATTATAGAGGTCAAAGGTGCTGGACTAGATCCCATCTATAGATGAAAGGATTGCCCATGATGGAGCCAAATACATGAACATACTGTGAGGCCTGGGTGACATAAGAATGACACAACCAGACGATGATTGCCAACATTTTCCGACTGACTGCACAATTAGATTAAAAATGTAAAAAGTAGGTCAATTATCTTCTAGCGGCAGATACACCCAGTGATCGCGTATACTTGAAGGGTGTTTTGTTACCTGTTGTCTGTTTCGACATCCTTACACACAGGTCCCACCCATTGGTGCTCAGTCCTCCCATGCAACAGCCATCTCATTGTCTACATGCTCAATCTACTCAGTAGGGGTGGACTGACGAATATTCTTTCTTTGCCTCGCAACCGGTGTCGACCTGCTTGTCGTAGTTTAATACCCATTTCTAACAAGCGGTTCATTACTCAGACTCTTTTGTCTCAAAATGTCTAATACGTTCAGACGTCTTCCTCCACCAACCACTGCTGATACGGCCAATCTGTCGACTCTTTCTTTTCCTCGGAGGGCTGATATGGTTAATGCCATTTAAAATTACTCATCACTTGGATAATTTCAGTTCTCCGTTCTGTACAGACCCCTCAAGACATTTCTGTATAGTTTTAAAATGTTTAAATTTGTGACAATCAACTTCATTTCAATCATCTTATTCTGCAAAACGTAGAGTTTCTTCCAGAGTGACTATCCTCCTGATGAGAGCGTTTACAGAGTTCAAGACAACAAGGAAACAGACGATGAAAAATAACAAACAAGGTTTTAACCAACAAACTAACTTTATTTTCAAAGGGGTGAGAACATACAAGAAATATAAGATGAGGAGGAAGAAGAAACAACAGACGAGAGAAAGAATAATAAATAGAAGAATTAAAACAACACTGACTAACAACTTTCCACAGAACCAGCTCCATGTCTGGGATCCACACAAACAATATATAAATATTTTCATAACTTAGAATCGACTTTTTAACTCTTGGATACCTATAGGATTCTTGAATGTTTCGTCACAAAGTGAAAGAAAACCAATGTTGAATTACCCCTGCAGTGCACCAGAGAGATATTTTTGCACCTACCTCGCTTGCACTTTTTCCTTTTGCTTTTTATTTTGTTTTTGTTATGTAGCCTAACGTTTGCTATTTTGTCAGTTGCTGGAAACATCTGGCAGCTCCCGGCCCATTTTCACTGTTTCTGCTCGATGATGTACTGTTAGTTTCAAACTGCCAATCGAATAGAAATTGCAGCATGTCACACGAATATAAAGTAAACAAGTAAAGTGTCCCGTTCTAGCTGACAGGTATCATTACCTGATTCTGGAGATATCTACTGTACGGTGCTGGAAGCTGGACAATGAACAATCAGCTATCGTTTTGAGCGTCGGGAGCGGTGGATATATTTAAGAAAATGTATTTAATGAAAGCAAAATCATGATACAAGAGAATCAAGATGAGATAATATGAAATGAGAAACAGAACGTAAAAGAGATGCTGGCGAAAAATGAAAAAGTAAAAATGTTGGCCACATTAAAAGAGACAACATTTTTACACAATCTGAAATGGAGACAACAATCGGAGGCAACAGATGAAGACTTGGAGAGCGATACAAGTTGGAGGACAACAACAAGCATTGGGCGAGGATGAGTATGGCAGAGTGTACAACCAGCTGGTGAGACAGGGCATCATGAAGATCCATTGCGGTCAACATTCTTGGTGCAGTCCACGCCCGATAAATTTATTTGCTGAATTGCATTCAGCTCTTTGTTCCATATCAGTCGTTTGATATGCCAGTTTGATATTAAACTATTTAAACTGCCGTAAGATCCTAGACAGGCTAAGCATACATTAATTACGTCAAAGGTAAACGTTTAAAATATCACATAAGAGCATACTACTTAAGGTTGAGGGTAAGAGGAGCAGGTGTCCACACAGGTGGGGATTAATAGATTATTTGAGTCAGTAGCATAAAAGGGTCGGCTCTGTGGCTAAGTCGATACGAACGCTTCGTAATGCCGGGATCCCGGTTCGATACCCCATCTGCGGGTCATGCGCCTTGCGTTGGTTTCGACAGTGGTATCAAGAAAGCCGACCGTCCAGAGAGCAATGGCAAACTACTGGACGTGAATTTGCCTAGAAAAACCACACAACAGCCAGGGGCTGTTGGGGTTGGTTCTGCAACATCCTGTAAAGGATACACAATTAACCTGGCATAAAAGATGATTGTTATAGTACTTGTTACATTCTAAATGTAACAGACAGGTAGACGAGTCTCTCTCTCTCTGTGTAGCCCCGTCGACATAACACAAGAACACGATCGAACAGCTTATCATAAACTGCTCAGTTTTATTTGACACAGCAGATGGCATTCGAGCTTCGCTGACAGATGTCAGTCACTGTATACCCCACAATTGCTATCGGTAATATGTCTTAAGAAGGTCATTGAATTCTATCCGCGTACACCTATATGTCTCTCTATGACTATTATCCTCTAGAAGCTACATAAATGGAACTTATGCAAACACAGAATCAACGGTGGTGCTTTGCTGGAAAAAAGAAATCTTTACGTTTAACTAGCATCTCCGAAGGGGGAGCTTTAGGTTATAACTGTGACTAGGTTATGTATGTCATGTAGAATGGCTTAGCATTTCACGCCACCAAAAGCTCTGAAAGAACTCCAGCAGTGCTGATGCTGTCAACAGAGACAGACCTAAATACTGTCCCGTACGGCAACGAAGCCGTCTACTGGGCGAGCCTCTGGGATCAGTGACTATAATGATGGTCATGGGAATGGTAGTGGTAGTTGTGATGTTAAATGTCTTCTTCAACTGACAAAGACACTTCACAATGCCAGCTTTATGGCTCAGACACATGCGCCATCAAGACATTACATGAAAAACGGCTGGAGACATTTGAGATCTATGAATAAAAGGAATCATTTGGATTGAAAACAGACAAATGGTCACATCCGAGAGGAAATCAATGAACATAGAAAACAGCTCAGAGAAACATAAAATGTATGTCGTTGCGTTCTCTCAATTGCCACAGTGGTTCTATATCCCGGGTTGCAAACCCATTGTGGGTCATCGAGTTATTTTCATGTGTAACGGCGATTCTAAAAATGTTTGGCTAAGCAAACACTAACAAGCAAATCGAAATCAACATTTTGCGAGTGTGCATCTTTTCTGTCGCAACATATAGATGTGAGTAGATGACTACCTCTCTTTCAGTAAGGGAAGCTAAAATGTTATAGAAAGATTCTCAAAGTACCACAGACAAAGAAGAAAATGTTGATATCCTTAAAGATGCGAACATCAAGAAAAATTGCCTAGTAAATAGCAGCTTGTCTCGGAAACTAAAATACTTTGACTATCTCAAAACACCACACTGGATTGAAAATACCAGTTCACCGTGTAGGTTCCGCGGCACTTTTATAGGACAAACAAGAATAGACCAACTGCCTACCCATAACCATGTCGTAAGAGTCGACTAATTGGAAGCTTTCTTCGAAGTCGGAGTGCATCTGCTTGAGAGGCAAGGAACCAACACTGTGCACACAGATGGGTCAGATCTGTCAAACGGATGCATACGCAGCACTTAGGTTCTGGAACAGGACTGCAGTTCAAAAGTGGACGAACAACCAGAACTTTCCACCAGAGCTTACAACTTGTGAATGTGAAGAAGAAGAAGAAGAAGAAGAAGAAGAAGAAGAAGAAGAAGAAGAAGAAGAAGAAGAAGAAGAAGAAGAAGAAGAAGAAGAAGAAGAAGAAGAAGAAGAAGAAGAAGAAGAAGAAGGAGAAATAACAGTAGCGGATGTCATGATACCTGGTAATGATGGCAGAGGCTGACCATCATGAAGATGGACACATGATAAAATGAGTAAATCAGCCCTCTACAAGTGCTGCACAACTACGATATGAAACATCCGAAAGGATTCTCGATATTATCGTGGAAGGTGACTCAGCTTCCAAACAATACTCTCCTAGATCCCCCTTCCTCTTCCTGCTTCTATGTGCCGTAACACAGTTTTGATCAAGGTGCAGTAAATACTTTTTTTTCTATGGTAATATTTTAGTTATGTATGTTTATATTCGTCGGCTCTGTGGCTAAGTCGATGCGAACGCTTCGTAATGCCGGGATGCCGGGTTCGGTTCCAGCTGCGGGCCATGTGCCTTGCATTGGTTTCGACAGTGGTATCAAGAAAGCCGACCGCCCAGAAAGCAATGGCAAACTACTGGTCATAAATTTGCCTAGAAAAACCGGGTTGTTTCTGCAACGTCCTGTAAAGGATACGCAACTAACCTAACATATTTATATTCAATTATGACTGTCATGTGTTACTATTTTCACAGTGTAGTGTATTTAGGGGGGGGGGGGGGGGAGCTTTTAAAAATA
>CAJHNH020004013.1:60000-65840 GCA_905116865.2 Candidula unifasciata | reverse complement strand
AATTTCATATTTAATAAATTATAAAGCACCTCTTAGTATTTAAAAAATAAAGTTGGTTTTGTATAATTTTACATGACGTTGTAGAACCAACCCTTTTTTTCTAAACATATTTTACATTCAGTAATTTGCCATTGCTACTAAACGGTCAAATTACTGTCTAAACGATGCAAGACAACCCGTCTGCAGCTGGGATCGAGCCCGGCACCCCGGCATTACAAAGCGCGATCGCCATACCAGCGTCTGTTTTTGTTTTTTCTTTTAAATATACTGGTTTATTTCAATGTAACAGGTGTCGGCGTCTGTTACAACTGATCCAAATAAACCAGTATTTTTGCCAGAACAAAGTAAATATATACGGCAAGTTACGAAATTATACAGAGTATAGTCTCTTAAACATTGGTTCGTTCGCCTCGCTAGCCTAGTTGGCTAAACCTGACTTCGCAGCGACCGGATGACGAACTGCTTGTGATCCAGGTTCAAGCCCGGGAGTAGGCAGAAAAGCCACCCTTTTCCCAGATTTGCGGTATCTATCATAGAATCAAGGCCGAAGGGTTGAGATATCCATAGTACCGAGCCAAAGGGTTTACAAACCATGGTTTCTGGATACTTCAATCCCCCCCCCCCCCTCACCCCCTCCCCCCCCCCCAAAAAAAAATCTGCAAGTTATATTATTTTTGCCACATTATCGGATGCAACAGGCTGTATTATCTTTTCTGCAAGATTATATCTGCAGAAAGATACATACATTCTCACAATATTTCACTTTCTTATAAGAATAACTCTACAGTAAGTCACATATCTAAACATTGTTATTTATGACCTATAATACTGGAACTACAACGATTTATTCTTGAGTTATAATATTGTATCCCTAACATGATATTTTTGCGTTATCAATCATTATTCTTACTGTATCTATTATAAGCACTATTTTGCTGTTATAACAATATGCATTTTTCTACTTCCATAGCACAAGCCCAAGCTTTTGAGAAAGTTGATGGTTTCACCTCGATGAAACACCTCCCGCCCCCACCACCAAGCCCCAGCGAAAGTTGGTTTCACTTCAATGAGGCGCACCCCTAGACATCTAGTTGTTCGTTGCTGAAGCGAGTTTGCGTTTCTTCACTCGTGCGACGATGCGCGGCACTTCTGTTCCCCTCTAGCACTCGTGCGCTTACACTCCCAACATGGCACAGCCGCGCTGTATGTGCGCCCGCGGATGAAAGTAAAGCTATAGATAGAAAAAGAAAGAGAGCGGGTGACAGCTCGATTCGAATGCAGAGCAGCAACAAAGGCGCTTTATTTAGAACGGCAAACCAATTTTCCTCTTAATTGTCAAGCATTCACATTGATACTGCATGGCATTATGTCTAAATATAGAGTGAATCACAGTAAGGATAGGAATAAGCAACGCGGCTGTCCTGTTTGTCTCATGGATTATTAGAACTTCCACATACCTGCGCATTTCTGACAAAGATATTTGTTGTAAGGTAAGAAGATTTTATACTTGTTGTGTTTTACACTTTTAGGATAAAAAGAGAAATCTAATGTCACTCGATGTTGTAATTGCCTTTTTTAAATGAGTTATCAGCAACTTACATCACACGCGTGACCTTGTCTTGTGTCTATAGCACATAGGTTAGTTGCATATTCTTTACAGGAAGTTGCACAACCAACCCTAGCAGCCACTGGCTGTTGTGTGGTTTCTGTAGGCAAATGTACGTTCAGTAGTGTGCCATTGATATCTGGACGGTCGCCCCCCCCCCCCTGAGACCACTGTCGAAACCAACACAAGGGGCATGGCCCGCAGCTGGGATCGAACCCGGCACCCCGGCATTACGAAATCGACTTAGCCACAGAGCCGAACTATAGCACATAAAAGAACCATTTTTGTTCTTGTAATTAAATCAAATATGATTGGATTTAGAAATAAGATATGGAACTTCGATTACGCCCAATACGTTTGAGACATTATGTTTTGATAATTTTTTTCTATAAAATTAATAAAGAACTTCACATGACCTTTTCATAAACTGCTGAGATGATTCAATCAATCAGTTCTCGTTATGCCTAGTGGCACATGAGGCTTCAGAGAGGACTCTCCATGTGTTCCTGTCCTGTGCAATCTTCAGTGCAGTTTTCCATGTCAAAGATGCCGCAATCAGGTCACTTTCCATCGTTCGTCTCCGTGTTGTTTTTGGGCGCCCCTGTTTTCTCTTTCCCTCTGGTGTCCATGTCAGAGCTGTTTTGGCAGGTATATCAGGATTCATTCTCATAACGTGGCCAAGCCATTTCCATCTTCTCTTGGTTATTATACTGTCTACAGTTTCTTGGTTTGTGACCTGAAGTAGTTTAGTGTTTGAGATTGTATCTGGCCAGAAAATTTTGATAATTCTACGCAGACATGTGTGGTGGAAGGTGGACAGCTTGTGAGATGATTCACATTGTATTAAATATTAGCCTCAGTTTCGCCATCATTATGATTTCCCGTTACTCGTCAAGGTTCACAGGCTGGTCCTTCATTCTGATTTAGCCTGTGTCATCCTTTAAGTATCATACTCAATTAATTGACATGTCAACATAAAATGATAGAAACATCAAAACCATAAAGTTTACATACAGTAATGTAAGGAGGAACATGTGAGCCCATTCCGGCATTATTCAGTCGCCGCTTAAGCTTTCTTTGCTTGCTTTTTTGATGTGTCTCATTCCACATTACAGCAGTAATCAGCAAGACTGAGGGACTCCAGTTGTTTTGATACTTTGTCTCCATGAAAGCAACGTCCTGGTGAAATCGGTCACCGTACCAGGGTAGCAAGAAAATATTGCTCGTGTCGACAAATGCTGAGTTCTCAAAGTTTTGTCAGGCTGCAGTAAATGCCTGACTGACCAATGCTTTCTAAGGTTTGGATTTTTGCCTCGTTGATTTGCCTTTCTCAATTGAAGAGACCATGTCAAATTATCAGTTATTGAAATGATCAGTGAGCTGTCTCAAAATCATCGGGATTGCAAAAGAGATAATTTCCCTCTCGCCAGTCAGCCATAGTTTAAGATGTTCTGCACATGGATCGCGGCATTTGTTCATCATATATCTTGAATTTTAGAGCAAATCAAAAGTGTAAATTTCATTTTCACCTCACCAAAAAACAAGTAAAGATCAGCTATTTTCATGTTTGGTACAGTCTGGTTGTTCACTAGTGTTATCTGTCCGCCTCTTCTTGTGATGTTCCCAGTATATTGTTATAAACTATTTAATATAAACTATTGACACAATCGGTTGTCCAAACATTTCTCATATTTCGTATGTGTTAAATTAGTTCGACTTAATTGTCATCAAATTCCTGAGGCATTTATTTTCGAATGCATTTAACTTTTGTTCAGTTTCTTTAGCGGTTGTTTACCTTTTACTAATATGGTTTTGTTTTTTTAAAGGGAATCAAATATGTCCCTGTGAATATATCATACAGAATAAATAAACAACGAATGTACTTCTTTGCTTATGTCTGCCATGACTGATAGACAACTAAATAGAGGAAAGGCAAGAGGGACATATAACCAGATTGTGACTGATACCATCAGTATTTGAACTCAGCGCTGGCTGCTGAAAATGAGGACGAAGCAGGCATGGGAATGTCCCGAGTGCTGTGATGTCAATTCTTGACTCAACTCAACTCGAACAACTAAATATATTTCTTTGCAAATGCCTAATGTGACCGATAGATAATTAAATATGCACTTTAAATTACATATTGAATGCGATACTTACAGGACTAAATGCATTTGTTTTATCAGGACTGTTGCGAGGATTTAAGCACCTTATATTACACTACTGAGATTGACTCTGAAGTAAACGCCTCAGCTTGTTTAAATGAAATGCCAAGCTACAAATGTGACGACGTCTACTGCTATATCCACTGCCATTGATAGAGAACTAAATGTAACCACTTCAGTCTGTCTAAAAATTCAATAAAACATGTCAGTCTAAAAATTCAATAAAACATACCACTATACTACGAATTTTCTTCTGCAGTGTTTCTGTCTTACCATAAACTGAATAATAATGCTTCTGTTTTGCAAGAATATGTTCCTGTTTTCTTTCAGACATTTTACTCCTCTCGGTGTATTTTAAGTTTATAGAAAACAGTACGGATAATCTAAATTATAGCTAGTAATTAATTATTATGTTTCTGTACTAGCAAATTGTCTCTTGCATTGTACGAGATTGTTATATTTGCCCGCACTGTCTTAGATTGTTAGATTGCCCTCACTGTCTGAGATTGTTAGATTTCCCTCTTTGTCTTAGATTGTTAGATTGCCCTCACTGTCTTAGATTGTTAGATTACCCTCAATGTCTTAGATTGTTAGATTTCCCTCACTGTATTAGATTGTTAGATTGCCCCCACTGTCTTAAATTGTTAGACTGCTCGCACTGTCTTAGATTTTTAGATTGCCCCCACTGTCTTAGATTGTTAGATTGCCCTCACTGTCTTAGAATGTTAGATTGCCCTCACTGTCTTAGATTGTTAGATTGCCCCCACTGTCTTAGATTGTTAGATTGCCCTCACTGTCTTAGATTGTTAGATTACCCTCACTGTCTTAAATTGTTAGATTGCCCTCACTGTCTTAGATTGTTAGATTGCCCCCACCGTCTTAGATTGTTAGATTGCCCTCACTGTCTTAGATTTTTAGGTTGCGCCCACTGTATTAGATTGTTAGATTACCTTCACTGTCTTAGATTGTTAGACTACCCGCACTGTCTTAGAATATTAGATTGCCCTCACTGTCTTAGACTGTTAGATTGCCCTCACTGTCTTAGATTGTTAGATTGCCCTCACTGTCTTAGATTGTTAGATTCCCCTCACTGTCTTAGATTGTTAAATTGCCCCAATTGTCTTAGATTGTCAGATTGCCCTAACTGTCTGAGATTGTCAAATTTCCCTCTTTGTCTTAGATTGTTAGATTGCCCTCACTGTCTTAGATTGTTAGATTGCCCTCACTGTCTTAGATTGTTAGATTGCCCTCACTGTCTTAGATTGTTAGATTGGCCTCTCTGTCTTAGATTGTTATATTGCCCGCACTGTTCTAGATCCTTTATCACCCCAGACTCATAGAATGCAACTAAAGTTTCATGTCAGATGAAAGAAAGAGTGGTCATCATCACTTGTGATGGATAAACATTTGAAATAGATTGATCGTAGATTGATATGATGTACTAACTTGCCATACAGTAAAACTGTAGCTAGTGTATTGAGCTTCTAACACGGCTCTCCTAGATTTAACTCATTAACTATCAAGCAACTTACCCTGCATTTATTGTTTATTTCGTTAATCATAAAAAAGTAAAAAGGTAAAGGACCCTTTTCTACGCCATCAGGCTTATAGGGCATATCATCAATGCTAGACCTAGATTTTTATAGACCAATCGGCACAAGATAGGTGATGTGGTCAGCATCACGCCGGCCGCCTTTACTTTCCCGGGACTGCACCCGGTACCTACTAAAGGCTGGGTCGACCCGGGAGCCAGGGTCATTTTTGAAAAAAGTCCGGCTCCGCCAGGGAGCGAACCCACGACCTTCCGATCCGCGACGAGCGTCTAGCCGCTCGGCCACGGCGTCTCCCTTTCGTTAATCATACGTACCTCTTAACTCCAGCTGTATCATAACGCATTCGCACTAACATTGGTCATAGCGATTAATACAAAATCATTTGCCAAAGATTTATGTCTATTTATTTAGATACAAATACTTATTAATCCAAGGCAAGACCCGTGTACGAAGGAACGAATTAAACGAATACCTATGTGTTACAACAGGAGTTAAGTGGTCCTGAAAAAGATAATT
>CAJHNH020004013.1:30000-55000 GCA_905116865.2 Candidula unifasciata | reverse complement strand
AAGAAGAAGAAGAAGAAGAAGAAGAAGAAGAAGAAGAAGAAGAAGAAGAAGAATAGGAAGAAGAAGAAAAGGAAAAAGAAGAAAAGGAAAAAGAAGAAGAAAAAAAAAGAATAACCAGAAAGATGAAGAAGAGGAAGAAAAGAAGAGGAAGAAGAAGAAGAACAACAACAACAACAACACCATTAACAGCAACAACATCCACGACAACGACAGAAGCAACCAAGATGTGCAACATCTAGTTTAAAACATGTCCGACCTCTTTTATTCTTGTATTTTTTTCTCTCAGAGAGATTAATTCCTGACCCATTTTATGTTGAACAGATATTTCGTATTTCTTTCATTTCCCACAGACCTATATAAACCATTCTGTACATTCTTATGTTCTTCCTTTCAAACTATTCTTACTCCTACATGCGTAGTCTAAAATCTCCTTTATTATTTAAGAAGTGATGTCCATGAATATTTACAAATCATATTATACAGCAAATCTTTCTGTCGCTTCTCAAAATTACTTTAATTATTAAAATTTTTCTTCTTATAGTTCATTCCGTATTTGTGTGGCAGACACGTCCTTCACTAACTTTAGCTTCTTACATATTCTGTAATTTCTGACAGAGATTAAAGTCGTGACTACAGACAACGTTTAAACATTATTATTTTATCATTGTGTGAATTTATAATATTCGTTATCACTAGTTGTTGTTGTAAGTAAAATGCTCTTTTCAAAGCTTTACGGGCGAGTTAGCATTAGGTAGGGGTTGAGGTCAGAATTACACCTGCTGCTTTCACTTTTATGACTTTCACTGGGATCCATTTAAGGCTGGGTTGACCTGGGAGCCAAGGTCATTTTAATAAAAGTCCGGCTCCCTTTAGATTTGAGCTCCTGACCTTCAGATCTGCAGGCGAGCGTCTAGTCGCTACATCAAGGTGGCTCTAAATGGTGTTTAGATGCATTCCTTATTTCAACGCCTTGATCTAAGTCCATTGTTTTGTCGTTTTACTGTCTATATGCATAGGTGTTTACAGCATCATCGTTTTCATAATCATCATCATCATCGCCTCCCTGTCGTCATCTTTATCAGCATTATCAGTCTTTTCGACTGATGTGGTCGTCGTTCTTCTCCACATCTTGTGACCAACAACCGATTCATTTACTGAGACTTCTTGATGTCTTTTGACCAGCAGCAGATTCGCTTACTGACATTTTGCCATAAAAACGAAAAAAAGAAAAAGAAGATATTAATAGTCACTTCTGGTTTCTTAGCTCTGTCTATAAATCTTTTCAGTTGCAATACAACTTTATATATATATATATTATATATATCTATATATATATATATATATATATATTATATATATATATATATATATATATATATATAATATGCGTGGAACACATCAATAAGGTATAATATGTAAAGTTCACTTGATATGTCCTTTTGAAATGAATTGTGCACTTAGTTAATCCAAGAAATTGTGCACAGTTCTGTTATTCTGTCTTAAAGCTGACTTGAACTCCATAATCAGTCATTTCCATAATGATTTAACTTTCCGGATGATCAAAAGACTCTTCTTGCTGTATAAAAACTTGGAACTGTTCTTACAAAAATATGACTCATTTTAAATAAAATAATCGCTTACGATAGCAAGAGTACTGTATTGCTTTTTCTATGCATTAATCCTCATTGCAGCATTACTGAATCATCATTGAACAGTGAATCTTTCTTGATAATCTAGATTTAGTGCATACATTTTCTGCACTAAAGTCCCGAGACTCATGTGCTAATGTGTTGAATTTTTTTTTATACTTCTGTTTATTTATAATTTTTTTTCAAGCATAGGGGTAACTCATTCATTCATTCGTTCATGATCCTGTGGTGCCATTATATATTACATAGGACTCGCAGTCTATTTCGCCATCCCGTTCTATCCTGTGCGATTAGCTCAATATCATGAATGGAATGCAGTTCAGTAGCTTTGGCCTCTCTTGTCAACATTCGTTTTATTGTTTCTTTTGGAAGCCCTTGCCTTCTTTATCCCTTTATATCCCATGTTAATGCTCGTTTGTGGATTATCTGCTGATATATTTTCAGAATGTGTCCAGATTAGCGTCATCCTTTCTATCTTATAACTGTTGACACAAGTAATTGCCCAGATTTTTCTCTTTTTTCCTAACTCTTTTTGAAGGCATCCCATTTTATTTTCATCATTTTTGTCAGACATTTGTTTTCTCCGACTTTCCATGTCTTTAATAGTTCTCCAACTTTCTATTGCATATGTTAAAAATGAATAACATTAGAATTGAAAATACGTAACTTGGCTTTATAAAAATATGAATTTTTATACTTTTCCTGATTTTTTTATAAAGTTTTTTTGTGATACGACATTAACTGTTACTGAAAGCTAACATTGCCTGTTTGTGCCGTTGCTGATGTAATTTGATCAGATTTGTTTTCCAGCTACATAAGACAGCTTTTTCAGTTATAAGCAAATGTAGTTACCGACACACATCTGCCTTGCAGTCCCCAATACACATCTGCCTTGCAGTAACCGACACACATCTGCCTTGCAGTCACCAATACACTTTTGCCTTGCAGTAACCGACACACATCTGCCTTTATTTCACAGACACACATCTGCCTTGCAGTTACCGACACACATCTGCCTTTCAGCCACCAATACACATCTGCTTGCAGTCACCGACACACATCTGCCTTGCAGTTACCGACACACATCTGCCTTGCAGTTACCGACACATATCTGCCTTGCAGTCACCAATACACATCTGCCTTGCAGTAACCGACACACATCTGCCTTGCTGTCACCGGCACACATCTGCCTTGTTGTCACCGACACACATCAGCCTTGCTGACACCGATACACATTTGTCTTGCTGTCACCTAAACACACCTGTCTTGCTGTCTCCGATTAAAATCAGCCTTGCTGTCACCGATACACAATTGCCTTGCTGTCACTGATACACATCTGTCTTGCTGTCATCGACCCACATCTGTCTTTCTGTCTCCGACTTACATCTGCCTTGCTGTCATCGACACACATATGTCTTGGTGTCTCCGACTTACATTTGCCTTGCTGTCACCGACACACATATGTCTTGGTGTCTCCGACTTACATCTGCCTTGCTGTCATCGACACACATATGTCTTGGTGTCTCCGACTTACATCTGCCTTGCTGTCATCGACACACATATGTCTTGGTGTCTCCGACTTACATTTGCCTTGCTGTCACCGACACACATCTGCCTTGCTGTCACCGATACACATTTGCCTTGCTGACACCAACATACATAGGTCTTGCTGTCACTGACTTATAAACATACATATACACAAGTACCTAAGAACATTTACTTCCTTGACTCCCCCCTTTTTTGTTAGCCATATCCTCATAGATTCTACGGTAGTGGATATGACAAAGACAAAAACTGGCATAAAACGAGTATACGTAGAGCATATTAATTTATTTCAACATTTGAAAATAAAAAGTAGGTAGAGGTGTTAGTTAGCTAATCCATAAAAGAACAAGCAGAAGATATATGATTATTACAACCACTAAGTCTGTTTTTCGCCCATTGACCATTTTATGTTACCGCACTCGACGTCACTGCACACTGAGCATTCCTGTGCGTTCTAAGCCTTCCTATGCATCAGCCACTCCAAGGTGTACTGACTGCTCCTAGAAAAGTTGGTTATAGTAGCTCCTGTCTTGGCTTTGAAAACTGCACTGACATTCTTCACCAACTTTTACTTTCAGGTAACTCAACCGTTTGAGCATTATCAGTTGAGCCTCCTCATTTCATTTATCGAAGGAATCTAGGCTACTTAGGTGTTTTATCGACTGTTAAAACTTTCGTAATGATTTATAATAATACTAACCATCTTTAAATTACATTCTTTGCGTGGTCTTGTTCTTTCTGTCTCCCTATCTCTGGTTTAGAAAATACCTGAGCAGTCAGCAGATGACGCTCTGGTATTTACTTTAATGTCCCTTCATCCTTTCAGCTGCAGTTGACAACCTCTGACAATTCCACTAGAAGCTTCCGGTACTTAGAAAAACCATCTTGGTTTACTCATTAAATTAATCCCAAATCGCTTCCGATATTTCTGGCACAAAATGAGTCCCATATAAAATAAAAGTAATCACATTTCAGTGCGCAGTCATGAAAGACCGCTGCTGTATTCACGAGCTGGAGCGCCCAGAATAATTAAAGACATTAATTAGATGTGAATTTAACTTATACAACCACAAAGAAGATGTAATAATGTAAAAAATGATACGTTATATTCTCGTCAAATAAAAAAGTAAAAATTATATATATATATATATATATATATATATATATATATATATATATATATATATATATATATATATATATATATATATATATATATATATCATGAAGTAGTAGGTCCTTTGCAGAACGTCGTATTTATCACAGTCTGTTTAAAAGACTTTCCCTGCATTTTCATATTCAAGGAGTGACTTATATCCGGTGTCATCTTCATGTTAGTCGGCGCCTGCTCCTCTGTCCTGCTGCAGGGACAAAAAGACGTATTACAAATACGACATTCCTAATGGGTCTAATATTTTGTTACTAAAAAATCTGTGTTCGTCTTAAGCGAGTTCTTGTGAATGAGGTATTATTGTAAAACTATACGTAAAGTACGGCTTTAGGCGTGTTGGGTATATAGAGATAAACATAATCCATAGACCAATCTGCACTTCGTGTGAAATATGACGAACTTCACGTAGCCGATCATAAGTTTAGTCAGGTTCTTAGGAAGAACTAGATGATTGTTTGTTTTTTACTTACATTCGTTCCCTGTGAAAATAGCACGACTATACGATTGGCTTTGCCATCGCTGCCGTCCCACCCCCACTTACCACAGACGTCAGGTATATTCTTCTTCTTCTTCTTCTACTTTTTTAAATTTTTGGCGCTCACCGTCTGTGTACTGAGGGGGCGGGGGGGGGGGGGGGAGAATGCTCTGATCGTTAGTCCACTTATAGACTGTGGTCTTGTTTTCATAACATTTTAGGGTGCACATCCGGTTTACATATCTGGCTAATTTGCAGAGTGGTGGTTCCTCTCGTCTCAGGCAAATGCATTTCAGCTACGAATTTAACACCCTAATAAGTCGCCCTGTATAAGCTATTTGTTAAGTGAGTTGCTCCCACCCCCTTCCCCCTCTCCCATCCGCTCTTCCCCCTGCCCCCCCCCCTTCCCCATGGGTTCCTGAAGCACACACCAGGAAAAAAATTACACCATCCTCTAAGATTAAGAAGGGTTAACGTTAAATGGAAAACAAATGAGAAATACTATCAAATAGGAATTCCAAAGAACCAGTATCAGGTTGTAAAAATCACTTTATCAACAAATAATTTTTTTTTTTTTTTTAAATCGAGGAGGGAATGTTTGTGTGATTATTGAATCTGATGAAACGAACTGGGTTCCAGACAATTTTTCAATTTTGATAGAGTGGATGGAAAGTAACCGAACACTGGTAGAAGACACTAGACACAATTGTATAAGAAAATCGAATATGGACTTAGACAGGGAAGGCAAATTGTTTCTAAAGTAGTGAGTTATAGAAATAATATTCAAGGCTTTGGGATACTAGAAAAAGTTGAGAAGACTATTAGCTATTACGAGGGAGCCACAGCAGTGTAGCGGCTAGAAGCTTGCCTATGGATCTGAAGGCCGTGAGCTGAGGTCTTGACGTCCCTATGGAGGGTTCCGAATCCCATTGTGGGGAAAACAAGAACAGACCCACTGCCTCCCCAACAAGCATGTTATAGGAGTCGACTAATCTTTTTTCGTTGGTGTACACCTACCCAAGCGGCAATAAACAAACAACTGCACACGAATAAGGCAGGAAAACGGATGTACACGCAAAACTTAGGCCCTGGTGCAATGCCAAAGTCCAAATAGACGAACAATTAGGACTTTGCACGTGAGCTAACAGCCGCTGAAATGAAAAAAAGAAAAAAAAGAAGGAGAGGTTCTGATGGATCCGAATTTTTCAAAAATGACTTTGGCTGTCAGGTCTACAATCCTTAAATGGGTACCAGGTAAAGTCCTGGGATGTGAAGGCGGCCGATGTGATGTTCACCACATCATCCACCTAGTTCTATTTGGTCTACAAAGTATAGGTCTAGCCCTATATGCCTATTACTTCTAAAGGCGTGGGAAAAGGTCGTTTACTACTAGTATTAGCTATTATGAGACAGACTTGACGGTTGCACATTGACTCTCGTGCTCCTGTGTGACGCTTCTATCGGGTCGGTAGCTATGTGTTCTCACCTCCATAGGGGTGGAAACTCAAATTTTTAACTATACCAATTTTTCCGACACCAGCCAGGTCTAAAACTAGCAATAGGAAGTGTTTTGTATTGTTGATTTAAACATTACATATTCCGGTTTTAGCGTTACATTTACAGTACCTTTTTTCACACTTGGTGGCGTCCGTGGCTTAGGCGTCGCGAGTCCGACTCGTAATTCCAACGGACCGCGATCGAAACCCATTGCTGACTGCGTGGATTTGTATCGTGATATTCGGTGTCGCAATTCCACCCAGCCTAAAATGGGTACCAGGGTGTATGTCCGTGGGAAGTAAAGACGGCCGGTGTAATGCTGACCACATTACCCACATAGTGCCGATTGGTCTGTAAAAATATAGGTGCTCTTCCCATATGCTCGATGCGCCTAAAGCGTGGAAAGGGATCTTTACTTTACTCACTTTACTTTCTTTACACTTTCACTTACGTAGGACGAAATTTAAAATGTTAGTTCCTTATAAATTACAGCACTCGCCAACCATACTTAGCTTTAGGTGCCGTTGGATTATACAACAGTGCAACTGTTATGTTCGTCAATAAGTCCCCGTTCTGGGGGAGGGAGGGGGATGAATATTAAAATAGACGAATACCAAAATAGTTTTTCCCATAGAAATTGTCTGGATATTGGAATCTCCTTGCATTGCGACATATGGTAATAACTCTTCTGGTGATTATTTCCTTGTGATTCATCACAATTTCCAGATGACTCATCCTATTTTCCTAAAGTGTGCTAGCACATTGTCAAAAAACGGTTACATTGTTTAACTAAAGCAGTGACTGTGTGCAATTTCTCGATGAAAATCTGTGTTTTTGACCAAGTGGACGACCATTCCCTAATTTCTGCATCTGGAACCGGCCATCTTCCTTTTTCTCGTATGATGACACGCAGACATCGTCGGAGGAGGGACAAATAATGAATTTTGGGGCGATTATCAAACGGGGACGAATATACTTTTCACAGCACTTGACAATTCTCCACCTGCTAGCTTTTGAACAAAAGTATTTACATAATATACATCAAATACAGTGGAACCTCGCTTAACGAGCATAATTCGTTCCAGAATCATACTCGTTAAGCGAAACACTCGTTATGCGAAACAATTTTTCTCATATAAATTATTGTAAAATAAGATAATGCGTTCCATGTCCAAAAAAAAAAAAAAAAAATACTCACTAAATGCTATGTATAACGTTTATTCAAAGAAAATTATATGCATATTGTTAAGGAGAGTAAATCATCTTTATCTTTTCTTCAAACGCGGAACAAACCCACCTGGAATGTGAATTTGATTTGCAGAAAAAAAAATCGAAATTATTATGATACATAGATGATTATTTTTTTACTAGAAAGATGTCCAGCGACATTTATTTTTGCCGACGATTCAAAATTTGGCGAAAATACCACACAGCATTATCATTAAATAAATTTGCAGCGCGCATAGCCCCTTCCTTATTAGGGTGAGGCTTCTTAATATAAGATGCAACAGTTTGCCATGCTTTCAGCATTTCTCTTTTTTTCGCCAGAAGATTGTTGCTTTTCTGCTCCTCCTCTGACAAACTTTCCCCCGAAACTCCTTGCAGTGAAACACAATGCAACTCCATAAGCTCTTATGTGGTCAGCTCTTGGCTGTGCTCATCCACAAGCTCTTCGATATCACTGTTATCCACCTGCAATCCCATGATAGTGGCCAAAGACACAATCTCGTTGACTACAGGTTCCACAGGTACTGTCTCGAACCCCTCAAAGTCACAAATCGACATAGCTCTCCGGCCAAAGCTTCTTTCAAGCAGAAGTTAGAGCTCTCTTGGTAACCCCTTCCCCCGCCTTGTCGATCATCCTGAGGCAGGCAATGATGTGGAAGTGATTTTTCCAAAACTCTTTGAGAGTGAGGTTGGTTTTCTTTAGTCACCTGAAAACAATGCTCGAAGAGTGCTTTAGTGTAGAGCTTCTTAAAGTTAGAAACTTGCTGGTCCATGGGCTGGAGTTACTGTGTGGTGTTGGGAGGCAGAAACTGGATCTTGATGAACTTAAATTCTTTAGAGAGGTCATCTTGTAGGCCTGGAGGATTCATGTACATAAATCACAATATAACACAAGTTTGAGAAAATGTGTGATCACAAGCGACACTACGATGCTACTGGAACAAGAGCTAAACACTGATGTAACATGCGCACAATTGGGGACTTCCCCTCTCCTCGCCACTCGTTATGCGAGTCATTTTTTTTACAATTTGTTTTGCTCGTTATGCGAATTACTCGTTATGCGAGGTGCTCGTTATGCGAGGGGCTCGTTAAGCGAGGGCGAGGTTCTACTGTATACCATTGCGTCTGGGTTTTTTCCCGGGCCGGTCTCCCAAATGTCCAGCCTGGCTGCCCGACTACCCGGAGGATATGTCGGTAACCAAGATTGAACGGGGAAACTGCCCGGTATGAGTATTTTTTTTTTTTTTTCAGGGATGGCTTTGCCGTTTGGGTTTCACCCTTGACTTGTTTGAAACCGACTCCGGTCACCTTGGCCAGACCAGTGCAGCAAAGCTACACTTTGATATGTTTGTTTGTTCGCAAAAAGAAGGCAAATTTGTTTATTTTTATTTCCTCTAAAAATACACCCTTTTCCCAACCTTAACTCTGGAAACGGCACACTATTTTTACATTTGGGAAGCTTCGTACAAGACTGACTAACTCCTAAAATACTGACTAGCTCATAGGCTGTCCCCTGACAAAGTCACCCTGATATAGACATGACAGACGTGCTGATCCTACTCAAACTAAAAGTCCTTTTTCGAATTTCACTTGTTTGCCTTTTTTCAGTCAGGCAATTACTGATTAATGAATTAAAAAGAAATAATAATCTG
Source organism: Candidula unifasciata (assembly GCA_905116865.2). Taxonomy (NCBI): domain Eukaryota; kingdom Metazoa; phylum Mollusca; class Gastropoda; order Stylommatophora; family Geomitridae; genus Candidula; species Candidula unifasciata. Next base: position 45,784 of record CAJHNH020004013.1, on the reverse strand, counting down.
AAATATCTTTATATTTGTTTCACTATGAATGCGCCTGGACGAATTTTATTATGTGCAGTTTTCCTCAAACGAAGCACAATCCAGTTGGCCCATACAACATTATTTTTCGATGGGCATAGGCGATTATTCTTTTCCACATCTTGTGAATTCAAAAATCACTTGCCGTTTATATGCTGAGACCAATTCACTGTCGCGATGAAAACCTACTAATAGTCTCTCTCGTTGTCATTATTTATCCATCTTTAGATAAAAAAATATATTCCAATATTTCTTTTAATTTTATATGGGCAAAGCGAAAGCAGTAAATGACGAAAAACACTTACTGTGCGTAATCAGTTTTTAAAATTTATTATAGTCTTTAAAAAAAAAAAACAATTTTTTTGCTGTCCACAAAGTTTAAACCATTCTCTTCTACAACCACAAATCTGAGGCTTTAGTGAATGTTTTGATGTATTTAATTATATAAGTAATACGAATACAAACAGAACAGTGCACTATGTATTGCCTGGCATATTTCGCTGTATCCCGTCAAGTGCGTTACTACAGAGTTAAATGGATAATAGGGATACATACATCATACATACATACATACATACAGACAGGACATACCATAGATACATACATACATACATTACATACATACATACAGACATACAGACATACATACATACAGACTACATCATACATACATAATACAGACATACATACATACATACATACATACAGACATAACATTACATACACGATTAGCATACATACATACATACATACATAGACAGACATACATACATACCTACATACATACATACATACATACAGACATACATTACATACATACATACATACAACAGACATACATACATACATACATACATACATACATACATACATACAATACATACATACATACATACAGTACATGCATGCATGCATGCATGCATGCATGCATGCATGCATGCATGCATACATACATACATACCTACATACATTACATACATACATAAACATACATACATACATACATACAGACATACATACATACATACATACATACATACATACATACATAATTACATACATACATAACATACATTCAACATACATACATACATACATACATACATACATACATACATACATACATACATACATACATACATACATACATACATACATACATACATACATACATACATACATACATACATACATACATACATACACACACACATACATACACACATACAACCATGCATGAAGAGACACACATGCACAGAGCGAAACACACACTCACGCAGATAAAAATATAGACTCACACAGAGACTTGCATATAAACACACACACACACATAAACACACTGCAAGCATATATACATACAAGCACACACAATGACACACACACACACTGACACACACACACATACGCTCGCGCAAACAAACACAAAGACACATATATACAGCCACATAGACACACACACAGAGAAAAATATAGACACACACAGACACTTACATATAAACACACACATAACCACATAAAAGTCTACACGCAACGGGGCCAAAAACACTTCCCCCCCCAACACAGCCAATACCCCAGTACCCCCAAAGACATGCACCAGACACACATAAACAAAAAGTGGCCCCAAAAAACCCACACAAAAAAAACCCCCAAAACAAAGAAAAAATTTCCTTTGGACATACACCCTTTGGAACCCCCCGGCCCCACACACAAAAAGGTTCCCAACCCCTACCCCCGGACAAAAAAAGACAAAAAATTCCAAAAAGAAAAAAACCGCGGGGGCAGGTTTAAACCCCCAAAAAGAAAAAAACCCATACTGCAAAAATAAATCCCGTTAAAAAACACACCAAAACCCAAAAATACATTTCCCACCCCCGTTTTAAACTGGTTTTAGTTTTTACCCAAAAGTGCTAGCGGGAAAAAAAAAATAAAAAAAAAAAAAGGGGTAAAGGGAAAAAAGGGAAAAATTAGGGGCTGGTAAAAAAAATTCATTTTTGTTTTCCCCCCCCTGAAAAAAAACAAAAAATTTAAAAGAAAAGAAAAAGGGGTTTTTTTCCCTTATTGCAGGGGAAAAAACAAAAATTTTTTCCTTAAAACCCTAGAAAATTTAAATTTTTGGGGGTTGGGGTTTCCCCAACCCTAAAAATTTAAAGACTACACCCCTAACCCAAACCCATTTTGCAGGGAACTAAAAATTTTCAAATTTTAATAAACCCAATTTAAAATTTTAAATTATAACTTTCCCAACCTTTTTTGTTTTTTTTTTTAACAAATTTAAACTACCCCCAAATTTCCCACAAAAAAAATTACATTAAAAACCCACCCCCAGGGCCCCAAACCAAAACCAAAAACCCCCTTAAAGGGCAAAATCCCCTACCCTAGGAAAGGTTTTTTTTGAAAAAAAAACCCAAATACTTTTTGAAAAAAAATTTACATCAGGGGAATAAAAAAAAAACATCGAAACTTTTTTAAACCAAAAAAGGGCCAAAAATTTTAAAAACCTTTCCCCCAAAATTTCCCTAAAGGGGACCAGCAATTTAAACCTACTTTTTAAACCCTAAAAAATGAAACCCAAAAAAAAATAGAAATCCAAAAAAACAACTATAAAAATTTTTTTTGCCCCCCAACCCCGAAAAAAAAAATTTTACCTAGAAAAAAACCCCTTTACTCCCCCCCTTTTTCCCCCCCTTCCCTTCCCCCCCCTCTCTCCCCCCCCCTCTCTCTCTCTCCTCCCCCCCTCTCTCCCCACACCCCCACCCCCCCCACCAAAAAACCCCCTTCCCCAATCGCCCTTGTGCCCCGAAAATGAAACCACGAGGAAAATTACGGGGGAAAAAAAGGAAACCCCCCCCAGAAAAAAAGGGAGGGAGAGAGAGGAGAGAGGAAAAAGGGAGAAGAGAGCCCCAGAAAAACATTTAAAAACCCCATTTTTAACCGCCCTCCCGGGGTTTTTCCCTTTTGTGCCCATTTTTTTTTCCCCTTCGAGCAACCCAAACCAAATTTTTTTTCCTTTAGCTTTTCCCCCCTTTCCCCCCTTCCCAATTAACAAGGAAACACTAACCCCTTTTGCCCCCAAATAAATAAAAAAAACTAACTAACGCGAAAAAAAATGGTTAACCCCCACGGGAAAAAAAATTTTTTAAAATCACCCTTCCCTTTCAACCCCACCAGGACTCAAAAAACAACCCGATAACACCCAAATCCCAAAAAAGGTTTCCCCCCTTGTAAAAAAAAGGAAACCACCCGGGGGGAAAAGGTTTCCCCCAAAAACCCGTTTTTTTAAAGCCTTTTAAAACCAAAATTTTTTTTGGGGGGGCCCCTATATTGGGGGCCCCCCCTGGAAAAAAAGGGGGGCCCAAGGGGTGGGGCCCCCTTCAAATTTAAAAAAAAAAATTTGGAAATTTTCCCACAGGGAAAATGCCCATTTTTTTTTAAAAATTTTTAAACCCCTTTTTTTTTTTTTAACTAAACCCTTTTTAAAAGTTTTTTGGCTACCTACACGTTTTTCCCCCCAAAAAAAATCGGGAACCCCACGGTTTTTTTTTTTAAAACCCACAAAAGTTTTGGGAAAACCCTTAAAAAAGGGGGCCTTAAATAGCAAAAATTTTTTAATTTTTCCTTTTTTAAAACCCCTTAAAAAATTTTTAAACTTTTTTTTTTGCCCCCCTTTTTAATAAAGAAAAATTTTCCTTTTAATTTATTTGAAAAGGAAAATCGGGGGTTGGGAAAAAATTTTCACAAAAGGAATTAAATTTGGCGTTTTGGGGGTTGAACGCCATTTTTAAAACCCCTTTTTTTTTTTTTTTTAAAAAGGCCCGGCCCTTTTTTAAAAAAAGGGTATTTTCCTTTTTATTTTTTATTGACAAATGATTAAAAGCCCGGCGGGGGAAAATTTGGGGGTGGGGGTGGGGGGGGGGCAACCCCCCGGGGTGGGGAAAAACGAAAAAAAAAAACCAAAAGCAAGCCCCCCAACCCCCCGACGGGAACCATAGAGAAAAAGATTACGCCCCCCCCCCCTTCCCGGATCCAAAATTCCCTTTTTCAAAAAGTTTAAACCCTTTTTTCCGGAAATTCCCCCCCGATTTCCCAAAACCAAAAATGAAAAATTTTTTTTTTTTTTAAAAACCCCCAAACCAATTTCCCTTAGGGGCCAGCCCAAAAAGCGGCCCCGGGGAACCGAAAAACCCCTTTTGTCAAAACCCCGGGGGGGGTTTCCCCATTTTTTTTCCCTTTTTTGGAAAAACAATAAAAAAAACGGCTAAAACCCAGTATCTGAAAAAATATTTTCTTATTTTGCGCGAAAGAACCCTAGAAAAAAAAAAAACCACCAAAGGGAAACAGCCCCCCAAAATTTACATACTTTTTAAATTTTTCCCAAAAATTAAACTTTCCCCTCATTTTTTCCAAATTGCCCCCCCCCTCCCCCCCTTACACTTTTCCCCCAACCTGAAAGTTTTGTTTGGTTTAAAATAAATTTTAAAAGTTTTTCAGACCCAAAAATAAAACCCCCCCCGGGGAAAATTTTTTTCCCTTTTTTTCCCCCTTTTTTCCTTTTTTTGTTTACATAGCTAGGGGGTTTATTTTTTTAAAACCCCAGAAAATTTTTTCCTTCCCCCTTCCATCGGGCCCCGGAAATTTTAAATTGGGCCCCCAATAGTATTGGGGCCCCAAAATTTTTCCTCCAAATTTTCCTTTGGGAAAAGTTTTTAAATTAAAAAATTTCCCCCAACTAAAAACCCCTTTTTCCCCCCCAAAAATTTTAAAATTTTTAAAAAAATCAGGGCGGTTTAGGGCCCCCCCCCCAAAACCCCCTTACGAAGGGAAACCGGGTTAAAACCGGGAATAAAAAACCCTTTAAATGTCTCACTTAAACCCCAAATTTTTTTTTCTGTTTTTTTTTTTGGGGCCCCCCCCCCCTTTTAAATAAATTTTTTTGGTGTGTGTGTTTTTTTTTTTTTTTTTAATTAAAAATTCCCCCCTTTTTCCCCAAAACCCCCCCTTTTTACCATTATTTTTCCCAAAAGGGGGCAAAAATTAAAAATAAAATTTTTTTGGGTATGCCCTTTACGGGTTTTTTAAATCCCCCCTTTAAGGGTTGGGGGGAAATTTTTCCCCCCGGGTCGAAAAAAGTGGTAAAAAAAAAAAGGGTGGGTTTTTTTTTTTTTTTTTTTTTTTTTTTTGGGGGGGGGGGGGGGGGGGGGGGGGGGGGGGGGGGGGGGGGGGAATTGGGGGGGGGAAGGGGGGTGTCCTTAAAATTGAGTTAGTTTATGTATATGCTCTTTGGACTAATCAGCACATGCTAGGTGATGTGTTTAAGGTTACGCCGGTAGCCTTTTCTTCCTATGACATTACCCGATATCTTTTTTTAAGATGGGTCGACCTGGCACCAAATGTCAATTTTGGAGGGGAAAAAAAAGTTATTAGACGCAGGTACGCACAAGCTAGTGCCGACAAGCTTGTGCCTTGCCACTTCACTGCTGAGGCTTCCTCTGTGTTTTAGCAGGGACAAACTTCAAACTCCTGGCGCGTTTCCTTTCTATAACTGCTCAAAGTACCCTATCAAGGCTGGGTCGACCTATGAGCATCTATAAATATATATATATATATATATATATATATATATATATATATATATATATATATATATATATATGGGCACAGTCGTGCCTTGACATCCCCCAAGAAATTGATGTGCCTAGTTGGGCCAAGGTAAATGGATACTGTTCGTAGCTCTCTTTGATCGTACTCAAGAACAAGGCCAGTGATGTAACAATTACACAGCAGTTTATTTATTAATAAAATTATCAAGTCAAATAGAATGAATCATTCAAAAACAATATTATAAGAGCACTTCATTATCTTATTACTGGCTATTCTTATGTCTCTCTATGAGTCCCTTAATCACTCTCTTAGCTAAACTTCAAGTTTAATATATATATAACCTCTAAACGAAGTCCAGCTCTAGTTTTCCTGACTGGTCTCTCAAGGGGTCCAGTCCTGACTGTCCTCTCAAGCAGTCCCGTCCTGACTGCCTTTCTCCTCCCCCTTCTGCCCTTGGCTACTCACTTCCCCTCGCTTTCCCGCTCTTTCTGGCGTGCCTTCTCAATCACCCCCTGACATCTGTTTCTAGTGGTCACGTTTGGATAAACGTATCGTCAGTTGGGCACGTGCATCGCGTTGCTCACGGGTACTCGTCGACCTCCCTCTCTGTCGTATGTTTTCATCCTTCTGTCAGATGTCATGGTATTACTCAGATAACCGCACTCAATTCAACTCTGGTCACCGTGCAGGATACATAATGGAACTTCCGGTTAAAATGGACGCTATACAGCGGCGCCGTTCGGAACAGCGGCAAATTTTTTGCTTCTGCCGGACGGTGGCCGATGCATTTTTGCTCCATTTGTAGACTGGATATAGTTTCGTCGCCCAGCTTCTGAGTTGAATGCATGGCGTGACCCTGTGAGCTGCGGATTGCATTTGGAATGTTTTTTTTTTTTCGACTGTGACCAACGTGGTGGTGTGAATTGTAGATTCAGAAAATGGCGCGATGCCTGTCGTTCAATGCTTGCGGGATCCGTATTAAAATTGATCACGCGGACAACTGCTGATCTGTTGACGACAAGTTCTGCTATCATCAATGATGAACTGCATTTCTAATGTTGGACTGTTTGTGTTAGCACTTCGGATGGCTACCATATGCTTTAATGCGAGTGTATGCTAGATATGCTGAGACAGCAGTCTGTCAATCTTTCCACAAGGGACTGTGATAGACATTCTGAGTGTTTTTCGCTGGCACAGGAGCGGAGCAAAGATGGGGCAACCCGTTTGCTATGAAGCTGAAACTAAGACTACCAGACTACCAGACTACCGTGCAGATGTTCTGTATCGCTGGCCAGGCCAGCTTTCTAATCACCCATTTCTGTCATGTCACACAATGATGGATTAGTATGCCTTGATGGTGTTCTGAAATGTATTTATTCGCTTAACCCCTTTCTGCCTAGATTTCATTACACACACACACACACACACACACACACACACACACATATATATATATATATATATATATATATATATATATATATATATATATATATATATATAACTTTCAGTAACTTCATTTATTGCTAGAAAAAAAAACACTCACACATATATACACACACACACACTCAAACGCGCGTGTATACACAAACACACTTTTCTTTTTACCCAGCTGGGATTTGTGTTGCTGTGTTGTTAATTTGGCGTTTGTCTTTGAAAGTTGCGGTTCACCAGAATGTATTTATTTCTCTGTCGGAGATAAAGAGGCCTTTCTTTAGCAGCCTCTAATGAATTATTTATGATGATAGTGCCATTCGCCGCACCCGAATACAAGTGTGTGCCTTCCTTTTCTCCAGCGCTTTGAATGTCGTTTAGAAACTATGTTCATTCCACTGCACGCTCAGTCTCACTAATATGATTACTCTGTCATTGTTTTTAACATACTCCAACTGAAATCACTGGAAGTTTTGTTATTCTGCTTCAACCTTTCATGAGAGAGAGAAAAAAAACCGCAAACAAATGTGCACGGTCAAACCATCACTAACCAGGAAGGCTAATCCGGTCTACAAATGCCCGCAGAAGTCGGATGTGTCTGCCGAAAGGCTCAAATATCGCGGCCGTGCTGTAAACGGGCACAAAACAATTATGTCTTAGGTTGAACGCAACGAAAGAAACAGAAGAAAAAAAGAAATCGCTATTAAATAAAGAAAAAAGAAAGTAGGAAAGAAAGAAAGAAAGAAAGAAAGAAAGAAAGAAAGAAAGAAAGAAAGAAAGAAAGAAGAAGAAGAAGAAGAAGAAGAAGAAGAAGAAGAAGAAGAAGAAGAAGAAGAAGAAGAAGAAGAAGAAGAAGAAGAAGAAGAAGAAGAAGAAGAAGAATAAAGACAAGAAAAAGAAAAAGTAACAGAAACAGAAAAAAAAAAGAAAAAAAAAAACGAAAGAAACAAACAAACAAACAAACAAAGAAAAGAAGAAAGGAAGAAAAGTAAAAAGAAAGTAAGTATGTAAGAAAGACAGACAGAAGAAAAAGAGGAAGAAGAAAGAAGAAGAAGAAGAAGAAGAAGAAGAAGAAGAAGAAGAAGAAGAAGAAGAAGAAGAAGAAGAAGAAGAAGGGGAAGAAGAAAAAGAAGGAGGAGGAGGAGGAGGAGACAAAGAAGGAGGAGGAAAAGAAAAAGAAAAAGAAATACAATTCAATACAGAATCGGCGTGGTACTTAAATTACCCTTGTGCGTTATCTGCCCATCTACATCATTCGCCAACTGTAGAACACAGTCGAACCAAACATGTTATTTTATTCTAGCAGAGTTCAAGTCTTGTTGACATTTATTCCATGTGAATATTTCTTTTTAATTCAAGATTATATAGCAATATTGAGAAGATGAACGATTTCTTATTTCCCCATAGCGTTCCATATATAGAAACATGCATCCGCGATCTCTAGAAAAATGTTTCTCAAATTATATTTCATTGGACACTGGTGAATAAGTGGTACTTTTTTGTTCACAACCCACACTTTCTTATTAAAGCAACACGTTTTTTTTAAGTCTGTTTAGCAGGTACATAAAATCATTGGTTGTGTGAAGGTTTCAGATTTAAAAAAAAAAAAAAAATTACGTTTTCTACAGTGTCAAATCAAAGACTTTAGAACCTCTGCTACAGAAGTTCATCGTTGTTGTGATCGTTTTCTGACATTTTCAAATAACGGTTTTGTATTAGGCACTTGAGAAAACTCCATAAATCATATTTTATCTTCCCACTTGTCTTCTTTCCTTTCTTCCATCTCCTCCCTGTCCTACGCATCTTCCGTCTCCTCATCATCATTCTTCCCTCCTTCTTTCCTCCTTCTTCTTTCTTCTCCTATTCCTCTTCCTTAAGAATTTATGTTCTGCCTATCTCACTGTTGAACGTTGAGGGCAAAATATTATTCTCGATTATGACACGCACTCACGAATTACTTGTGCAGAACAAGTATATAGACATTTTAGTACAAAAAGGTGGCATTCCGGGTATCCCCGGATGTCTTGAGCATGCGTCAATGATTTGTGAGAGTATGCAGAGAGCAAAGGCAGAGAATGAAGAACTTTGAGGTCTTTGTGATTTGAGGTCTGCGCCCCCTCCCCCTCCCAAGCTTTTAGGATAGACACCTTGCATGTTTCCCTTACCGACAAAGATCATTTCTATGATCAAGCAGTATTTTCCAAATTCACCGTACGCTTCTCTGTCTCCATGTTCACTACGCGGTGACTAAGCTCCAAGTTGGAGTAGCAATGTGGTGTACGATGTCTCCGCTACTGTTCGTCATGGCTATGCAGGTTATGGTAGTTAGGGCTTCCGGGTACCAAAAAGACCTTCAGATGTGGGATCACTAGATGCCACCACTGAGAGCATATTTAAACTATACGACTATATAAAAAGGCTGTGAAAATGACTCACGCCTTATCCTGTGGAGGCTTGATTGCGTAGTGGAATGGTGCAACATGCAATTCAAGCTCCAGAAGTCACGGAGTCTGTCGATCTGTAAAGGTAAAGTTGTGGCAATCAGTTTCCCGGTGGAAAGCAAAATGATCCCCACGGTTCTTGGGGAACAAGTGAGGTGTCTCGACCGCGTTTATGATTCGAAGCTATCAGACAGAAAGGAAGTCCGCCTAATGCACGAGTCTGTGGCTACAGATCTGCTCGCTATCGACCAGACGAGACTGATCGGAAAGTTAAAGCTCTGTTTGTCTCCAGTGTATGCTGATTCCAAAGCTCCTCTGGCCGCTGCTGGTGTACGAGATCAGCACGAGAGCTGTAGAAACGATAAAGCGGATAAACAGCACTGCCATAAGATAATGGCTTGAAGCCCCGTCTTGTCTGATCGGCGTAGCTCTTTGTTGTAAACAGGTGAAGCTGGTACTTCCTTTCAAGTCGATTTTCAAAAAGTTTAAGGTCGTATAGCCATGATATTGGGTGAGTTTGTAGACCACATATTCAACGCTGTCCAGTATGCGCTAAAGACAAGGCTAAAATAGAATGTAAACGATGCGATGTAATCTGTCCAAAATGCACTAACATTGAAGGAAGTCATGAGCTACATGCAAACTGACCGACGCAGCTTCGCGTACGGGAATGTCGCCTGGTGGTCTAAGGCTTCGGCCAAAGAGCGTAGACATGGTGACACAACAGATCAGGGCCAGCGAGAAAAATCTGCTGGTGCAGAAAGTAGCCCAGCAGTCGCAGTAATTCCAGTGGCTCGAGCATGTCATGCCACGAGAACTCTCTTGGAGAGAGCTTTGACGAATAGCTATATTGCGACTGAGCTTTATCATTAGGACTGCCTGCGATGTGTTACACTCAGGCGCTAACATGGTCACATGCCACGCGATCAACGACCCGACATGTCACTTATGCAAAGCGAGGCAGACGCTTGAGCACGTATTGTTCGCTTGCAGAAAATCTCTAGATCAGGGTCGATACACATGGTGCCACAGTAAAATCTTGAAAGAGTTGGCCTACACTGTGGACAAATCCATGATTAGGGTCAATACAAGCGCCAGTCCTTACACCCCCCCCCCCACCACCCTCCCCCACCTCCCAATCTCATGCGATTTCTCAAGGCTGGGCAAATATCCAACGGTACATTCAACAAAGGGGCATATGGTTCATCCATACTAGATTGTTCGCGGGACTGTCAATTGGTGGCTGACCTGTCTCATTCTGAGAGTTACCTTGAACTAATCCGAAAGACTGGGCTGAGGCCAGGCATGTTGTGGCAGCTAGCCAGCGTAAACGAGCACTAAAGCAGCTGGACGAAGCTGCAGAGAGAGCTTTGAGTTGGCTGTCAAGACCTGAACCCATAATCTTCCGTGCCGCATCGAGCGTCTAGTCGCCCCGCCAAGGCGGTTCCATACAATCGATACGTAGGTAAATATCATGCTATTCAGCATTAGATTCTAGAATTCTTTTTGCTATCGGCAAGAGTTTTGGTCAATCCTGGACCCAGCAACTTTACTAGAGCTAAAGCCTTCCAGAAGGACATTACTGATCATAACCGTAGGGGCAGTCAACCCATTTAGCCACTCCTTTATTGCCACTCCCGTGTTTATTGTATCAGTAATATGATGTATCGATCACTTATATGAATACAGACTCACTATCATTTTTGGACCCATGTTTAAATACAGCTTGTGTGGATGTATTACTATTGATCTTTTCGGAAACAAATGCACATGCAATCCCCACGGCTTGCGTCCGCGTCATTGAGGGTGAACGTCGGCTACGTTTTGCTGTAATGTATCATTCTGGCGGGGGCTATTTATAGAAGCCAACACACTGGAGGAAAACATCGGTTGTATAGCGACTTGTTACTTGTGATTCACAGGTCTATCCAGCCTTAAATGGGTACGAGGTAGAGTCTTGGGAAGTAAAGGCGTCTGGTGTGGTGTTAAGCACATCGGTCACCGAGTCCTGATTGGTTTAGTTCTACATGTCAAATATGGCTGAAGGCGGGGGAAAAGGGTCCGTGTGATTTGATGTATGGGTACAACTTGGTAAGTCAGCGACAACAGTGATATTGTTTTTGTTTTTTTAGCAATATAACTACATAAGTTGGGTGTTAATTAGTTGTAAAGGACGGATACCATTTACACTCGGAATTGGTGGGGTGGGAGGCGGTGGTGTGGATCGATAGACAGGTCTTTTTGGAAAGTAGCCGGAATGGTAGCGAGGGAGACATTTGTTTTGGTAAACAGATAAGTCTGTAGGTAAATATGATAGTGAAAGAAGGCAAAACGTATGTCTGTAGGCAGCTAGTCGGAACTATTCCCACACTCAAGGGTAAGTTGACATGAAAGACTATTTAACATAGACAAAAAGACAGCCAGACACATATACAGGTAGACAGACTAGGAGAGATACTGTGTAGGCACACAGAAGTAGATAAAAATACAGACAGAAGTATGGATATACAGACAAATAGACATAAGACGTAAGTCAGTGGCTTCTTCTGAACTTGGTCGGTAATATTACTCAATAGTGAGTTAATTATCCCCACTGCACATCGCACAGGTCTATAAGCGCTTAGATCCCATCTTCAGTATATCTTTCAGCATGTGATGACTGATAACACCAGTTCTGTGTTGGTTTATATTATTCTTTGGCTTTATTTATAGTTTTCCTGTCTGACAAATCAGTGAATAAAAGGATAAGTACAAGCACTGAATGACCTAACTTAAGCATGTGTATTGCCAATCTGTTAAAAACACTTTCTAGACATAACACATAACGGTTACCTAACAATCTACACACTGTGCTTACCCATTTATATATATATATATATATATATATATATATATATATATATATATATATATATATATATATATATATATATATATCCATTCTATGTTTTATTTATAGATACATTCATACATAAATCATCCGGATTCTCTTGTTATGTCTAGAATGTTTTCCACTCCAGTGATTCTCTCGTTTCTCTTGTTACTAGGTAAGTGTTCCGACTGCAATTTTCAAAAACCCATAGTGTTATGTTATAAATAGAACGAAGAAGAATACGGTATTGTTAGTAAAGTGGGTTACAGATAATACTGCTGTGGATTTTGTCATATAAAGTAAAGCAGTGGTTCGTAAAGAGAAGATATTTCGTCACAGAGGAAAAGTGATTCTCAAAAATGGTGTTTTAAGGGCATTTGTACTTGAAAACAAAAAGTAATTTTATTTTTCTTTCAGTGGCGTGTATTTTTGCGTATATGGTGAAGTTATTGTTTCTTAACGGATTACGTGTACATATATGTTTCGTAAGTCAGCTTTTTCTCGTAAGAGTGTAGTTTGACACACATAAAAATGAATAGTTTGTCAGCTTAGTGATTTTATCTACATATGTTCTAAATCGGTGGTTTCTAAATGGAATTCGCTTTGTCATTTATTGTGAAGAAGCGTTTCCAAACGTATTGCTTTAAGGCAAATTGTAAAAGAGTAGTAACTAAATACATATTCGCAAATACGAAAATATGGTTTGTGGATGCTTCTAAAAGGTAGTTGAAATAATTATAACTATCATTATTTTGGTATACTACTTATTTTGGAAGGCTATTGGCTTCAACAACCCGAAAAGTAGTGCCCCATAACTCATAAAGTTTGAATCCCCGACCCTATTTTTTTTTTTTTTTTTTCATGAAATGTGAAAATGTATTACACAGCTTTGTATATGAGTACTACACTGCTTACATCTTTATAAAGTCCGTCAGTAGTACATATGATGCCCTTATCGAAAATGAAATGCCTCATTATTCGCCAGAGACCAACATGTGGTCAAATGCCTTCGTGAAATGAGTTAATGTTTGGCATGGATCGCGTTGATGTTTTAAGTGGAATTTCTATCATTGTTCTGACGTTGAAGATTTGCTTAGTGGTGCCTCTATTTTTTTTTTTTTTTTTTCGGAAACCCGCCTGTTTTTCGGCTAGAATTTCTTCAGATGTTGTTTTTATTCTGTTAAGAAGTACCTTTAGCATTATTTTGCTTGAGTGTGTGATAAGACTAAAAGGTCTTTAATTGTTACATATTTTTTAATTTAGTTTCTGTGACTGTGGTATCCCTAACGACGCCGATTTCTCAATAATAATATGGATATAGCAGCATTGTGCCTGATACCCGCGTAGCTACTTTACCCATCTTTTAGTAACGTGCTACCCAACCAATACCAAAGCCAAAACTAATCGATTTTATAGTAAGAGAAATCCAGACAGATTTTACGAAAGCAAGCACAGACGGCTGGACTCACCTGTTTCAGTTCCTGCAATATGAGCTTCATTGGTCGGTTCAGGTATTTCCAAACTTATCATGCTAGTGACACAGCTTTAATCACCATCATGGTGTAGGTACTTTGCAGAACGTCGCTCTTATCACGGTCTGACTGAAATAAACTGTCTCTCGTCAGCTCTCCCGCGTTGTGCACTTTCATATCCGGGGTGCCACTTATATCTTCTGCCCATCTGTTGTTCGGCCCATGCCCCTTCTTCGTGGCACCATGCCTTCTGCTATTATTTTTTTCCCCAATCTGATGTGGTACATGATATGACCAAAATATTTCAGCTTCCGAGACAAGTTGCTGTTTATTAGCCAAACTTCCTTGATGTTCAGATCTTTTAGAATGTCAGTTCCTTTTCTCTTCTTTGCCAATGGTATTCTGATAATCTTTTTTAATAGCATTTCAGCTAAGAAGCCCCTGTTATCTTCTTTAAGGTGTGTGTAAAAAAAAGGAAAGGACCCTTTTCCATGCCTTTAGGCGTACAGGGCATATAGGGCTAGACCTATGTTTTATAGACCAATCGGCACAAAATGGGAGATGTGGTCAGCATTGCGCCAGCCGCCTTTACTTCGCGGAACTGCACCTGATAGCCACTCAAGGCTGGGTCGACCTGGCAGCCAAGGTCATTTCTGACAAAAGTCCGGCTCGCCAGGGAGCGAACCCACGATTTAAGGTGTGTATGTGTCTGAAAATCGAAGAATTAACAGTCTTCATACAATTAAAACAGATATGTCAAACGGATGTGCACGTTAAACTTAAGTTCTAGAGTAAGTCTGAAGCTTAGAAGTGGACAAACAACCAGAACTTTCTGCCAGAGTTTCAGCCAGTGAACGCTAAAAAAAAAAAAAAAGAACTAATAATATTATATTGATCTGCCCCAGTGATTGAAGTTTGTTGGCTATTGGCTTGTTCGTGTGCAGTCAACTTTAACACATTATAATCCTTAACCACGTTTAACACATTATATTCCTTACAGCTTATTAGACTGATCACCAATTACCTGAACCAAACAATCCTAGCCTTCCACACTATCGTGTGTGTGTGTGTGTGTGTGTGGGTGTGTGTGTGTGTGTGTGCGTGTGTGTGGGTGTTACAAAACACTAATTACCCTAACTCTGTATAACAGACTATTTCAATTTAATGTGCTTTGACAAAGACAATTATTCTTTTTAACTAGGCAAGAGTCGTCATATGTTGTATCTCTTTCAGTTCTAATGCTGTTACATGTGCGTCCTTGTCCACAAGCAGTTATTCTTTTATCTTTCAGTATTAAATATTTATTACTTGCATCTCGCTCTAAACCGGACATTTATTACTTGCATCTCGCTCTAAACCGGACATTTATTACTTGCATCTCGCTCTAAACCGGACATTTATTACTTGCATCTCGCTCTAAACCGGACATTTATTACTTGCACCGCTGTCAAGATCAGGCAGTGTTATTTGTATCGTTGTCTAGATCAGACAGTGTTATTTGTATCGTTGTCTAGATCAGACAGTGTTATTTGTATCGTTGTCAAGATCAGACAGTGTTATTTGTATCGTTGTCTAGATCAGACAGTGTTATTTGTATCGTTGTCAAGATCAGACAGTGTTATTTGTATCGTTGTCAAGATCAGACAGTGTTATTTGTATCGTTGTCTAGAACAGGTAGTATTACTTGTATCGTTGTCTAGAACAGGTAGTGTTACTTGTATCGCTTTCTAGACCAGACAATGTTAGACAATGTTACTATAATCGCTGTCCAGACCAATGTTACTCCTATCGGTAACTAGGCTAGACAGTTTTTATTGTTTCGCCGTCTAGACTAGACAGTATTACATGTATCGCTGACTAAACCTGAGGGTTATTACTTGTAACCCTGTCCAGATTAGATAAGTATTACTTCTAACGCTAGTACTAGTATCTCTCTCTTCCAGATATTG
>CAJHNH020004013.1:0-25000 GCA_905116865.2 Candidula unifasciata | reverse complement strand
CTCAAAGTAGGAACCTATGAACGTATGATGCGTTTCTTGGGACTCAAAGAGTTAATCAAGTAAAGTTGCCTTTACTCACCAGAGGTACGTAGGGCAAATGAGGTTAGACTCGTGTTTTGTAGGCCATTTTACTGTTTTTACCTCGATGGGTGATGTGGTCAACAAACATTTACTGTTTTTACCTCGATGGGTGATGTGGTCAACAAACGTTTACTGTTTTCACCTCGATGGGTGATGTGGTCAACAAACATTTACTGTTTTCACCTCGATGGGTGATGTGGTCAACAAAAATTTACTTTTTTTTACCTTGATGGCTTATGTGGTTAAAAATAGTTTACTGTTTTGACCTCGATGGGTGATGTGGTCAACAACAATTTACTTTTTTTTTTACCTTGATGGCTGATGTGGTTAAAAATAGTTTACTGTTTTTACCTCGATGGATGAGGTGGTCAACATCACGCCGGCCGCGTTAACTTCCCAGGTATGTGTAACTTTGTTGGTAATATAATTACCAGTTGTCAAAACAATTAAAGTTTTTCCACATAGTTTTTATGTACCCCCTCAACCCCACACCTTTTTTTTTAAATATGCCCCCCTCACCCCCGCCCAACCTCCACCCTCCACCCCCTCACTTTATCCCTTTTCCCCAACCTCTAATTTCCAAAGCCAGTTCATGTTTTTTTAGGCAGGCATCATTACATGTTTAGAATATTACCATAAATAATGGGCGTTCGGGGCTTTGAGTTTGCAGATTATCTTGCAGACATTGCAATTGCCATGGTTGGTCCAGTGCTAAACAGAAACTATGTTATATATATATATATATATATACGATAAAGTCATAGCAAGGGCCTGATTTAGTATAAAATTACCCCCAAAAAAGGGACACAATGTATTTTAAGAAAATAGAAAGCTTTGTAATCGTAATTACCACACACACAAATGTCTTTAAAATTTGAACATAAGGGGACAAGTCTAAAGCACGACAATTTGCTATGGTGGTACTCATGTACTTTTACAGTAGACAGCGCATTATTTACAAATTTAATGTATAACCCGCCCGCCCCCCCCCCCCCTCCATCCACACCCCACCCCTATTCCAACCACACACCCCCGACTTTAAAAAATGCAGCTGTATTTAATGGATCTGTCGTGTGTATATTTGATCTTTGTCCTGTCAATCAATAGAGGTAGGGCCTTTCAGAATAAAATAAAGCCAGTTATTCTGTCTGTCTGTCTGTCTGTCTGTCTGTCTGTCTGTCTGTCTGTCTGTCTGTCTGTCTGTCTGTCTGTCTGTCTGTCTGTCTGTCTGTCTGTCTGTCTGTCTGTCTGTCTGTCTGTCTGTCTGTCTGTCTGTTGCCTGTCTATGTAATTGCAATGACCACCGTTTCAAAAAGTTCGGCATCTGTGGGTTATGTGTTGCGTACTGACCTAGTAATGCCATGGTGCAGGGTTTTATTTAAACTGATAGAGATTCGGTAGCAGACCGCATTGTTCTGGTTTAGACAGGCGACCGTTATGTGAGCATTGGCAAACTATTGAAGGTAAAATTGCCCAGAAAAATCACAACAGAAAAAAAAAAAATGCTGGATTTGGTACAGCAACGTTTTATAAAGGACACACAACTAAGTTGTTCTGCCCCCCCCCCCTTTTTCCCCTTCCCTTCCCCCTTTTCCCCCTAATGAGTCTAAAAAAAAAAAAAAACATGCAACAGTCATAAATCGAGCTTTCTATGACTTTTACGCATAAAAAGCTCTTCTCCAGAATTTATCGTATCCAACTTTTGTATGCAGTCGAAACCTCAGCTGTTTTCTTCTTCTCTTTAATCATTTTATTCGGTGCTAGTTTAGGAATCTCTTCATAATCTGTTAACTCCTGAAAGATAAAGTAAAGCACTCTCTCCAACACCTTCAGGCATACTGGTCATTTAGGGCTAGGCTTGGTAGGTATGTGGTCAACATTGAGGTCAAGGCTATTTTTAAAAGGAAAAAAAATAGTGTTCTGTTAGTATCTGAACGTAGGACCTTTCGATCTACAGGCGATAGCCGATACACAACAACTGTACTCTCTGTCCTCTGTACGAGCAGTCATTTCAATATACAGACGTTTTTCCATACATAATTTTGAATTCTCTCACACTATATTTCTTGGCCGCTACATAGCTTTGTTTTCCCGAGACTTCCCTTTTATTTATAACGATGAACTCCGGTTTTCTTCTTCTCTTAGTACTCACAAACACTCAGAATTACCATCTTCTTTTGTAGTAGATCAATGCTCTGTGCGTTAATTGTTCACGACACGATGATTAATCCCTTTGTGTTCATAATGTCCTTCTAATGTTTCCTAACACAAAAACTTTTACAGCGTTCACGTAATTCACATATACTCTGCTTACTAACTACGATTCATTAATGTGGATAAGTACTAGCAAGAAACTGAACCTTATATCTCCCTCAGTAATCACCATCATCATCAGGTGCCTTGCCGACTGGCGTGGGCGATCATGCTTCTCCATAATCTGAGATCTCCTGCAGCATGTATCAGTTCGTGTGCCGACACACCTCCATGCTATGCAACAAGAGACTGTCAAGCATCTTCTCTCGTTGTCTTCCTCTATCTCTCCTTCCAGAGATCTTTCCAGTGGTCAAAACATGTTCTATTTTCCCTCTTCTCATAACATGGCTGAAAAATGATGACTGTCTCCTTCTGATGTCTGTGATAAGTTGTCTTCGGGCTCCGGCCTCTTTCATTATTCAAACTGAGGCCCATTCTTCCACTTTCTAACACCACAATGTCTATCATTTCCTGTAGTTCTTTCTGACTTGTTGCTATCAAGACTGTGTCATCAGCATAACGTAAATTGTTTATATTGTGCTCACCAACCACAATTCCGGGCATACCAAATAAAGATCTCATTATATATTCACTGTAAATTGAAAACAAATCAGGTGACAGTACATATCATTGTCGTACGCCCCTCTTTATGCTTTGAAATGTACCTAAACAGTTGTTAATTCTTATAGCTGCTGTTTGCTGCCAATACATATTCTTTATTATTCGTAGATCTTTCCAATCAATGTTTAATTTTTTTTAATTACTTCTTCATGCTTCACACAGTCAAATGCTTTTGTATAGTATATGAAGCATATGTACAAATCAGTACTTCTATAACTCTTTCTGACAATGTTCTTAGGATGTATTTGGCATTGTTTGTACCTTTTCCTTCTACAAATCCACATTGTTCATTGCTGATTTTTGGTTTAATTTTGTTTCTTATTCTTCTCATAATTATTCTCAGTAAAATCTTAGTCATGTGACTCATAAGAGTTATTGTGCGATGGTCTTCACATTTTATAGTGCCTGGTTTCTTAGCCAGAGCTAAAAAAATGGATTTTAAAAGGTTATTTGGAATATACCAATTATAATACTAAATATAATAAATATGGTGAAAATCAACATTGTTCTTAGGAAACTTTATCTTCTAAGGGGGCATGTAGTCTGAAGTGAGATAATACTCAAAAAGCTTCCAATTGTATTTATAAGGTTTTTTTATATTTTTAATTGGTTGTGAACGTTGGTTCCACAGATGAGCTGCAGAGTACGTCAAGCTTGTTTTGTACAAGATAGATAGATAGATAGATAGATAGATAGATAGATAGATAGATAGATAGATAGATAGATAGATAGATAGATAGATAGATAGATAGATAGATAGATAGATAGATAGATAGATAGATAGATAGATAGATAGATAGATAGATAGATAGATAGATAGATAGATAGATAGATAGATAGATAGATAGATAGATAGATAGATAGATAGATAGATAGATAGATAGATAGATAGATAGATAGATAGATAGATAGATAGATAGATAGATAGATAGATAGATAGATAGATAGATAGATAGATAGATAGATAGATAGATAGATAGATAGATAGATAGAGAGATAGATAGATAGATAGATAGATAGATAGATAGATAGATAGATAGATAGATAGATAGATAGATAGATAGATAGATAGATAGATAGATAGATAGATAGATAGATAGATAGATAGATAGATAGATAGATAGATAGATAGATAGATAGATAGATAGATAGATAGATAGATAGATAGATAGATAGATAGATAGATAGATAGATAGATAGATAGATAGATAGATAGATAGATAGATAGATAGATAGATAGATAGATAGATAGATAGATAGATAGATAGATAGATAGATAGATAGATAGATAGATAGATAGATAGATAGATAGATAGATAGATAGATAGATAGATAGATAGATTGTCGATGATTCCTATAACAGAAGATCCATCCACCAGTTCACCCATGCGATTTACAAATAACTCTCACTCGGATGGGGATCTGAGGGTATCTGACAGAGTGAACCTGTTGGATTTTTTCACTTTCATGATCTGGTTAAATGTATGATTCGAGTCTCTGTCCTCTTTGTCGTTTACTGTTATTATGTTCGTAGTCTTGATTACATCAACATTTCTTATCTTAGATTTCCAGTATATCTTCCACTGTGTACTATGCATTTTCTGCCTAATTTCTAAATGTATTGCTAAAATGTTTAATAGTTTTAATATCTGTAATCAACATTTTCCGATTACAAGACCAATCAATTCTGTTTACCTTCTTCTAGCAATTGATTATACGAACGATCCCATAGCTCAAACAGCTGTCATTAACCCAGAGTTTGATTTCTTCTCTGTTCAAATATTCTCAGGATTGTTCTATAGCCGACTACCCACAGTGCCACTGCCTGGGCGTCTTCGCCAAAACTCGATATCCAGCATTCGCTTTCGTATAGATAAGCGGGTTGTAGATATATATATTTTTTCCCGTAAGCGGTAATTCGATTTTATTGTTGAACACGTGTTTAAAATCGGGGTTTGAATGGGATACTTGGAGGCAATAATGTCCATCTCATTGTCTAAGCTATGATCCCATTTGATCTGGTCTCTTTTTCGATGTGCATTAAATCGCCGGGAGCGTCGCACAAAGAACGAGGCTCGGTAACTCAGTTGATGACTCCGTGAGATTTCCGAAACTCCCACATCCGCGAACTGGAGCACGGGCTCTGAAATGGAACTCACAATATTCCTAATACTATACAAATAACTTAACAGGCAACCACTGAGATTCCTCCAGAAGTAGTAATCGCTCAATTTTTGTCAGCTAGGAAACTTTAATCACAGTGTCGGATATAGGTATTTTCTCCCTTGGTTTTCTGTGAATACCTGCTAAATTAGGATACATTTCTTCTTCTTTTGTCAAAATCTGCTTGTGCCGCTAGGCGTCGCAGTCTATCAGATGATCGGCAACCGAGCCAGGGCGCGCTTAGTCGCTTCATATGCCGTGATGTTATGAAGTCTAAAGTTGTCCGTGACTCCTTCAATCCATCTTCTTCATGGTCTTCCCCTGCCTCTTGTTGTTTCGATTTTCATGTTGTATGCTCTTGATGCTGGCATCTAGGATACATTTAAACATGCAAAAACATAAAATAGATTGTTTATGGTTGCCTCCGAAATAATGTATTAACTAACACTGAATGGTAAAATTGTATCCATATGAAACAAATGTGTAAGGATGCGACTTTGGATAGGAAAGACAATAATAAGACCTATTATTACTATAACCATATGGAAAGTGAAATCTATGAAACTAGGCGCGCTGAGAGAGAAGGGTGCAGCGCTATTCAGTTGGTAGCCTCTGGGCCCGGGAGGACTAACAAGTGGCCCGTGGAACATTGCTAGTTGTTTTGTGTTAATTATGTTTCTTTGCCGAGGTTCGGAGCACCTTCCAGTGGTGACTCATATTTTCATAATTTTGGCTCTAGAATTAACTCAGTTGGATAGCCATGAATAGAGATACACTTTTCCCCACAAAGGCAAAAAATTGATGTATAGTTTTTAAAAAAAAACAACAACAACGAAAAGCCGCCAACTTAACTACCAGAGACAAAGTGACAAAAGGATACAGTCAGACAGACTGTGGGGACACCATTAACCAAATTCATTGAGAAACAGGAGAGCAAATGGCTTGGTCCTCTCGCAGCCAGAACAACTACCAATGCCGGCGCTATACATGAGAAGGTCTGATGTGAAAGTGAGAGATCGCTCTATGAGAAGATGTATTGAGATCGCTCTATGAGAAGATGTATTGAGATCGCTCTATGAGAAGATGTGTTGAGATCGCTCTATGAGAAGATGTATTGAGATAGCTCTATGAGAAGATGTATTGAGATAGCTCTATGAGAAGATGTATTGAGATCGCTCTATGAGAAGATGTATTGAGATCGCTCTATGAGAAGATGTATTGAGATCGCTCTATGAGAAGATGTGTTGAGATCGCTCTATGAGAAGATGTATTGAGATCGCTCTATGAGAAGATGTATTGAGATCGCTCTATGAGAAGATGTATTGAGATCGCTCTATGAGAAGATGTGTTGAGATAGCTCTATGAGAAGATGTGTTGAGATAGCTCTATGAGAAGATGTGTTGAGATCGCTCTATGAGAAGATGTATTGAGATCGCTCTATGAGAAGATGTATTGAGATCGCTCTATGAGAAGATGTATTGAGATCGCTCTATGAGAAGATGTATTGAGATCGCTCTATGAGAAGATGTATTGAGATCGCTCTATGAGAAGATGTATTGAGATCGCTCTATGAGAAGATGTGTTGAGATCGCTCTATGAGAAGATGTATTGAGATCGCTCTTTGAGAAGATGTATTGAGATCGCTCTATGAGAAGATGTATTGAGATCGCTCTATGAGAAGATGTGTTGAGATAGCTCTATGAGAAGATGTGTTGAGATAGCTCTATGAGAAGATGTGTTGAGATCGCTCTATGAGAAGATGTATTGAGATCGCTCTATGAGAAGATGTGTTGAGATCGCTCTATGAGAAGATGTATTGAGATAGCTCTATGAGAAGATGTATTGAGATAGCTCTATGAGAAGGTGTATTGAGATCGCTCTATGAGAAGATGTATTGAGATCGCTCTATGAGAAGATGTATTGAGATCGCTCTATGAGAAGATGTATTGAGATAGCTCTATGAGAAGATGTATTGAGATAGCTCTATGAGAAGATGTATTGAGATAGCTCTATGAGAAGATGTATTGAGATAGCTCTATGAGAAGATGTATTGAGATAGCTCTATGAGAAGATGTATTGAGATAGCTCTATGAGAAGATGTATTGAGATAGCTCTATGAGAAGATGTATTGAGATAGCTCTATGAGAAGGTGTATTGACACCAATAATAAACTTCTACATCGACACGAAATGACAGTAGCCATTATTACCCATAAAGCAATGGATCGCAAACCGTTGCTTCCAACGGGCTTCCCACGGGCTTAGAGGCAAAAGTAAAAATTGATGATGATGACGATTTGGGTGGTGTTTATTATTATAAGCAGGACATATAAGGAGCTGCATGAAACAACAATTACAGAGGAACGTGGTTTCAGTTGGTTGATTACTTATTTACCGCTGAGAGACGACAAAAAAGAGGAGGATTATGCAGTTTAGGAGCAAAAGACAAAGAGGAGAGAAGTGTATGGTAAACATGACTCATGGCACTGAACTGTTTAAGAGCCACTACAAAAGATTCGGTGCTTTACTTAACGACCTCTATATGCTTCAGTCACCGACTACTCCCCTGATTGTTTACTCGACGCCATTTTAATGCGTTCAGTCTGGGTCTGGGGTGTTTGCGGTGCGTTCTTTGCAGTGTGAGTCATCTAAATAGTGCCTTTTTTATCTTCACCGCCAATTCGTCAGTGAGACTAATACTTTTTTATATATTTTTGGACGCGTTTTCAGTCACTTCCTAATACAGTGATTCCCAAACTGTGCACCGCGGTGCCCCGTGAAACCGCGACTTCTTCACATGGGCGCCGCGAAATAATCGAAGATCCACGAGTTTTTTTTTTTTTTAATTTTTCTTACATACGAATAGTCAAACTTTTACTTAGGTTAGCGCGCCGTGGAAAAATTTTAACTGAAGGCGCTGCGACTAAGAACAGTTTGGGAATCACTGTCCTAATAAGTTCATGCTACACACAGTTTGGAAGCTGGAACTTAAAAATGTTTGCCTTTCGATCTAAACTCTTAGGTTTGAATCCGCATTTGCAAAAAGTAACCTTAGCACGAAAGGAGATCCACCCTAAAATAGTACCAGATAAAGTCCTTGTCATCGGCGACAGGATCGCCCATTGGTCGGTCGGTAGACGACTTCGTCACCGGTCGGACTGTATTTTGGTCTGTCTCCTGCGATCGCGTTCACACTGCAAAAGTTATTTTCAAAGCTACCTGATAGCGAGCAATGCTAAGCCTAGTCACAATTGTAACTTAGAGTCCCTCCTTCAAGGGTGCTAGTTGAACGTGACGATTTTTAATTTTAAGCAAAGCAACGGTAACAAACAATGTCATGGGAAGTAAAGGTAGTCGCCGTGACATTGACTCTATTTCCTCTTGATTACCGTTTGGTCTATTTAAAAAGAAAAAAAATCTAGCACCATACGCCCAATACGCTATAAGCATTTATTGAGTCTTTTACTTTCGTACACCTACCTACATGTATGTTAAATGTTAACTGTTTCAATATCAAGCAGATTTAATTTTAACTCGTTTATTCCTAAGTGTTTGTTACCTACAGCAGTGATATCCAGTTAGATAAGACCAGCGAGCCACCTCTTATTTCCCATGATCTGCAGCGAACCCCGTACTGGTTTTAGTACCATATTTAAAAAGATAAAATCTATGTTCATAAAATCGGATACAGTCAAGAGGAGCGAAGGAAGTAAGAAATGTCCGGGCAATACTAGTATTACCAGTTATAGGAGAGGGAGAGGGTGGCGCTATATTAGACACACTCGGAGAGGTAACGAACAGAGAATCACCCATCAGGCACTAAATGAATGAATAACGTTTAGCGCGCACCAGGATCGCACAAGAAGCGACCAACACCCAGTGACACAAAGTGTCACCATTCAGATGAGGATCACCATGGCACAAGTCCCAGAAACCCTGTTCAACCCTTAGGTTATATTAGTACCCCGACTACAGCCGGGTTGGGGCTTGCAAATAACGAAAAACTGAAATGGAAAATAGGGATATGGAAGTAAAAAAAAAAAAAAAAAGAATCTAACCCAAGTGTGACATAATGCCACCCACCGTAGGAAAACAGACGAAATAAAATAAATTTGTGTTTGAACCGCCAATAAAAACGAGAGTGGATGGTTAAAATTTTCCGAATGAACGCCTGGACCTGTTAGATTTGTTCCGCGGACCGCCAATTGGAAACCACAGACGTACAGTAAGAGCTGTTTATTTCAGAAGGATTACGTTTATAATATTAAAGGAGCATCAAGGGGGCTGGAACTCCGGGAAACAGCTGCCGCGCCTCTTCCCAGAAAGGTTATAATTGGGGCAAACGTAACCTATAAGCACAAATGGAGGCTCCCGTTTGAAGTATTTGTTTGTGATAATATTTAAAATACTTTACTATTACTATTCATCATTCAGCACATTGATCTTCTTCTTCTGCTTATTATTATTAATATTATTATTATTATTATTATTATTATTATTATTATTATTATTTCATAATTGTCATCATCATTAGTATTATCATCATCATAATTATTATTGAACACTTAAACGAATTTTGACTTACCAAGTCCACTTTTCTCCTAGAAATTAAGATAACCTTATGGACTTCCATTGTGTATTCCCTGTGTCAGCGCTCCTGAATAGAGTCGGTTATTTTAGAAAAAGCTACATAGAGAGCAGCGTGTCTATGTAAATGTATGCCTGGATTAACCAATAAACACATTACGACCATACTGAAACTGAATGAGCTTTTAAAAGCATGTTTTCCCCCTTTTTCTTATCTTGCTTCCTTTGACAGGATGGTTCGCACATTATTTAGGGGTTTTACAGCTATGGTACCTTATCTGTAAATTTCAGGCTAACACATCCGATTTATGGAAATTCCCTAATTAGTCATTTCTTACTGCATGGTTGTCAGTTGAGCAGTGGTTCTATTCTTTTGTCCACACAGTGGAGTTGCGGAATCCACATAGGTGGGGGTAGTGGGAGAGGAGGAAAAGTGTGGGGGTGGGGGGGGGGGGGCTGTTTTTTATTCTTTACGTTTATGATATTCAAGGTTCATGTGCATCTCCATTTATGTGCTCCTTATTTCAATATCTCAAACACAGTATTATGTGGGTGAGTAGAACCTCATGCTGATGTACTGAATTGAGGTTTGAAGGTTTGAACAAAGGAACAACATCATGGCACACGGGTAGTAACTCACAAGTGCTCCGTTCTTCTTCTAACTCAAGTCTGAGTCCGAAGAAGCTCAGCCCAGTGCACAGGCTCTGTAGCACCGACGAGGATCCTGAAATACTTTAGGTATATTTTTAACTACAAATTTTGCCCCGGGCAGCGCCGTTAGGCTACTCTTATCGATTTCCAACTGCCAAGGGACTTTTTGCGTGCGCAAAAATGCACACGGGCGTCCGATCTCACTACCCAGAGACAAGGAGGAATTACTAGAAGTCCAAGTCCACATGAACAAATCCTAGGCCCTTATCGGGGATTGAACCCGGAACTTCTAGTACGGACACCTAGCCTCAAGACTACGCAGCCCTCCTTTGATGTATTGAATCTTCTCTGTAAAACAACAGTAACTTCGTAAAACAACAGTAACTTGGCAGTATGGTTAACTAATAATAGAGTCTGAATCACGTTTATAACTCTTCTCAAAGGTAAGTCGAAATTTTAGATTCTGATTTTATTCGGACTTGCACTCAAGAACCGGCAATTTCCGGCTACTAGGTGATATGCCTGTGGCTGTAATAGAGCTGTCCGTTGAGTGAGATTTATGCTGTCTGTTCCAGTCATGAAAACAGACATGTATTATTTGCGCCTTGTTTAGAAATTAGGTCTCTTTTCTTCATGGTAAAGAGGCAGATTGTATACTGAAAAATTATAAACGCAAGAATTACAAATGAAAGAAAAAGAATAATAATTAAAATTCCTACTGTTTATTATAATTTATGTTATGGTAATTAATGAGTAGGCAGCCGGAGTGATGCTAATCACAGCATCCACCAAGTACCGACTAGTCTATAAAACATAGGTCTAGCCCTATATACCTAATCCCCCTAAAAGGCATGGAAAATGATCCTTTCCTCTTTGAGCCCTAAGAAACGCATCATACGTTCATAGGTTCCTATCTAGAAGCCCAATGATCGCATGATGCGCCGATTTATTACTTTCTTTACTCTCCCCTGGGCCTCAGAGAGTCAGGTTTTACTAAACATATTTTTTGTGATGGTAATGAAAAGGCGGCCGGCGTGATGATGACCAAATCATCCACAGAGTACCGACTGGTCTATAAAATATAGGTCTAGCCCTAAATGCCAAATTCTGCTAAAGGCGTGGAAAAAGAGTTCTTTACTTAAATCATGCAAGCATTTGTGTGACTCCTAAATCTCTACTTTTCTCTTCTACTATTGTGACTGCTAATCAATACCCGCACATGTATTCTCCATAGAAGAAATGAGACGTAAAAACATCTGTAACCCAGTTGTCTTGGTGAAGAGCGATCTGGTGTCCCGCTAAATCATTGGAAGCTATTAGATATTTCATGTATTTTTGGGTAACAGCTGTTCTGTTTGCGATTTCTATCTTTCCCCCATGTCTGTGTGAGCCGTAAGTCACTTTCGTTAGTTTCATGCTCATCTACCACGGTTTCATTTTACTGTTTTACTGACCACATTCTCGCCAGCTGATCGGAAGGTCGTGGGTTTAGGTCCTGGCTGAAACATTCTTTTCTTTAAAACGTATCTTGCCTCCCAAGTCGACCAGCCTTGAGTGAGTACCAGGTGCAGTCCTGGGAAGTAAAGGATGTGTTGACCACACCCCCCACAAGTACAGATCGGTCTATCAAATAGAGATCTATCCCTCCATGCCCAATTCGCTTGTAGGCGTGGAAAAAGGTAATTTACTTTACATGAACTTACATTACTGCCTAAAATAGATTTTGTTTTTACTGCCACTGCTGCCTGTGTTTCGCTCTTTTGCGGTCTACACAGCGGTCTTTAAGTGAGAATTTTAGGGCGGCATGGCTAGTGCTGTTGCAGGCTGGGGTTTTATCTTTCATTACTCTCATTACTGCCTGCAGGTAGGTTCTTTAACGTGTGCATTAGTGTCGTATTGAATACGCGGTCGCCACAGACTCTGCGGGCAAGGATTTCATTTTTGCCGCCTACATGTTGACGATTTGAACCTAGGTCTCCCTCACGAAAGTCAATTGATCTTAACAGTTCGGTCGGCCAGGCTCTCCTTGTGTGTTAATGAGAGTAATTTCAGATAATTTTATCATGACATATAGATAGTTTCATGTGATTCCGCACGTGTATAGTTTCCTAGATTATACGGAGGGGTAGTTTCATTTGATTCCAATTTGGAAATTTTATGTGATTGCACACATGAATACTTTTGTGTAATTCCACAAAGTGGATATCTTCATGTGATTCCACAGATGGGTAGTTATATGATTCCACAGATGGGTAGCTTTTTGTAATTTCATAGAGGGAAAGTTTCCTGTGATTCCATACATGAGTTGTGACATATGATTCAGAGCTGGATAGTTTCATGTGATTCAGTGGATGGATAGTTTCATGTGATTCAGTGGATGGATAGTTTAATGGGATACATTCCCTTGGCACTCCTCTCCTCTCATGTTTTGAATATAGGAACTATACTAACACACTGACTAGACTCTTGCCTTGGGGTCCGGTCTTGAGTTCTTATCCGCACCGAGACAACAATATATAATTTATACACAGGGTTTTCAGGTCAAGCAAAGCTAAAACAAGTACCAGGAAATGTCTTGGAAAGTAAAGGCTACAGTTGTGATTTTTAGCACATCATTCATCTAATTGGTATTGGTCCGTAAATTATGTGCGTACAGTCGTATATTCGACACTCAAGTTCGTGAAACGGGTCTTTAACTTTCCAACAGCAGACCGCTTTGCGTTGATTCCGTCAGCGATTTGTGCGTCCACGTGACATTGAACAATGGCAAACTACTGAACGTGAAATTGCTAAATAAAACCACAAAAACAAAAACAAACAACCCAAAAAACTTCAAGAAAAACACACACTATTTAGTGATGTTTTTTTTCCTTTCTTTTAGTGATTGTTTTTGACATTTGTCTAGCTTTCTATAAATTTTTATATTTAGTACTTTAATACAAAAAACAAAACACATAACCGTAGGTTACAGGTTTGTGGCTTTGAAAAAAAAAAAAAAATCGATTTTCCTTGAGAGCTACAGCACAGACGAGTACACAGAGAATCAGCAACAGGAAATCTTAAAATTAATCATACCGGGTAACACTATCTGGTTTCGATACCTCAGACTTGTATGACTACTTTTGTTCTATATTATTGCCCTCACTGTGTGGCTGATTTTGACAGGCGTGTCAATCATGCTGAAGTCACTAGAGAGTTATTATTTCCAATTTGTAGAAGCCGCTGTGGCGCAGGTGCTAGAGTAGTTGTCTGCCGGCTCAGTGACCAAGTAATCGAATTCTTTTCGCGTCTTTAATGGTTCATTGTTTATTGTTGAGATTATATTCATCGCACATCGGACATGACCACACGTGCTCCGATCTCCTCCTGAGTTTTTCTCCAAGTGTTTTTAGGCTAGAAACTCCCGAGGGTGGCTCCGGCATGGTTTTCCTGTCTCGCGGCTCCAATTGCAACACCCATGATATGCAGTCTAGTCAGTGAAAAATCATCTTCCACGAAACTGAAAGCCTCAAATCGTTTAGTCTCTCGTATGCATTGATGATATATCTCCTGTCCACAGAGAGTCCATCCCTGATAGTCGCACTGCCAGTGTCTGTTGTCTCATTGCTTTTTACGCCAGTATGCCATAGGACAAAACAACGGTGATTTTGCGAAACGCTGTGTGCTGTATCAGATGGTGATGCTGTTTCCATATGTAGATACTGTTTCCATATGTAGATACTGTTTCCATATGTAGATACTGTTTCCATATGTAGATACTGTTTCCATATGTAGATACTGTTTCCATATGTAGATACTGTTTCCATATGTAGATACTGTTTCCATATGTACCCCGCCTTGATCTTCTGTAGCATGCTCATTGAGTCTCAGCCATTCTAGGGCCTTTGTCACAGCCATGATCTCCATTGTCATGCTGTTGGTGATAGAAGCAAAGGCTCCGCTGTCTTCGTTGATGACTTTCCCTTTGGTTCTTGCTGTAAAAGCTAGTCCACTTCGTTTCGCACGAATCACAGAACAATCTGTGTGTGTGTCTTTGTGTGTGTTTGTGTGTGTTTATTGACAAATATATCAAATAATATCTTACAGTGATGTGTGTTTTTCCCATCAATGCTTTAACTTCTGCATCAACTATTGGAGGCGCCAAATCACGGCACTGTCTTTGTCAAGGTGATAACCGCCACAAAGTACCGCTTGTAAAGTGGTATGGGCATTCATTCCTCTCAACGGTTTATATTCAGACCCAAATGTCATCGCTGTCCAGCCCGCTCTAAAGACTGGCCGGAAGTGGAGTGTCCTCGATGCGATAGAATCTGCCCAGAATGCACTAAAATTGAGAGAGATAATGGGATACACTCAAACCGACCGTCGAGGCCTAGGGCACGGGAAGGTCAATTGGTGGTCAAAGGCCTCAGACAAAGAGCGCCGAGACATGATAATACAAACGGTGAGGGACAACGAAAACGAGGTTCGGGTCCAGAAAGCAGCCCAGCAGTCGCAGCAGGGCCATTGGGTCAGCCTGGAGAGCGCATTGCCAAGAATACTCACATGGGGTGAGATCTGGCGGATGACCCCGCTGCGACTGAGCTTTATCGTGCGTTCGGCGCACGATGTATTACCGTCCGGTGTTAACATGGTTAAATGGTCTGCGACCAACGATCCGACTTGCCCGTTGTGCAAATCGAAGCAAACTCTTGAGCACGTCCCGTCCACGTGCAGGAAAGCTCTAGGTCAAGGCCGATATACCTGGCGACACAACAAGGTGCTAAAAGAGTTAGCAGCCGTTGTCGACCAGGCTAGAATGAGGGCTAACGCCAGAGCCAGTTCTAGCATCGTCCCCATTCGTTTCCTCAAGGCTGGGCAGGTTCCAAAAGGTAAGGTCAACCAAAACGCATTCGCTCCATCTGTGCTAGACACTGCGAGGGACTGGTTACTGGCGGTTGATCTGCCAGGCCATGAACGGTACCCCAAGCTGATCCGTAAAACCGGCCTGCGACCGGACATAGTTCTCCACTCTGCGCAAAAACGGCAGCTCATCCTGATTGAGTTGACCGTCCCGTTTGAGTCGCGTATGGAGGAGAATCACTTGTACAAGCTCGAGAAGTACAGTGATTTAGCAGCCGGTCTGAGGAGAAACGAGTCGTACACAGTACGGGTCTTTGCCGTCGAAGTGGGAGCGAGAGGCCTAGTTTCCACTTCGCTCTACAATGTGGTGAAAGAACTAGGATTGCGCGGTAATGAACGGAAACGAACCATCAAAAAACTGGCAGAGGTAGCCGAAAGGGCCTCTAGCTGGCTTTGGACGCAACGCAACAACGTAGGGGACGGGCCTCGGTGAGCTGGTCCGGGTGTCTAGTGGAAAAGGGTTTCTCACCCCTTGAAAGTCCATCGTGTCCGAATTGTCTGCCAGTGTTCCTCTGCCACCTGCTAATAAAAGTCCAACATGTGTCCGGTAAACCAAAAGTAAGCTTGTCGCTCGGTCGTCCAGGCATGCTGACTGCTTTAATTAGGCTGCCGCGGCGATTTCTTATCTCACAGTACCTTCTGCGAAACCACCAAGTCGTCTTGTCTCTAGCCGAAAGTAAAACACCATCCGGTAATTTCGTGCAGCAGGGAACCAGCCCTGAGCTTCATGAACTCAGGAGGGCCCACCTCCGAATGCGTCTAGGAATCGTGGGCCGAAACGCGTGTCGACGAGGATAATTTCTACTGATGACTGGTAGATCCCTGCTGTACTTGCTCCCTGTGAGTTTATTCCTATTGTAAAGGGAAATCACATGTTAAAGTACTGTCTCTGCCCAGCCTAACAAAGACTGGCCTTGTTTGTCTGTTGCCTTAACGTGAATTTAGTTCATAAAGCAATTGGTGTGTAAAAAACCTCAGTGATTTTGGGATAGGCACACGCTAATCACATTTCAAGTTTGATGTTTAAATCTGGAAGATCTAGTAGGTATCTCATTGCTCTACATCAGTGGCTCCCAACCTTCCAAATGCCGCAACCATTCAATACAGTTCCGCCAAGTTGTTGCGACCCCAAAACAATTATTTTCCTTAATAACTTCAACGAATATGTGTTTTCCGATGGCCTTAGACGACTAATGTGAAAGGGCCGTTAGACCCCAGAGAAGGGTACCCACCTGCAGGTTGAGAACAACTGCTCTACCTGATGTGTTTTTGGTGCTGCCAAAAGCTTCATTTTGTATCTATTTGAGTCTATAGATTTGTGTCTTGCTAAGGGGGAGAACTGGTTGTGAATATTCTACGAAGTGAGGATCAAACCCTGTTGACCACATATGATAGCCATAACTTTCATTGCAGCCGAACCCTTTGTGATCTTGTTGATCATAGTATAAACTTAGAACATGCTGCTAAGATTCCGAACAAAACTTACTCCCAAGTATTTGACAAGTTCAGTCCTTACTATCTCCTTAACATTCATATGCACATAGGGCATTGCTGTGTGTACTATGTAGTTGTTCAAAGAGAACCATGCTACTGTCTCTTTTGCAGGGTTAATCTGTGCTCCTGAGGTTTGACACCAATCTGCTTTGTATCCTAGCTCCATTTGGAGTTCTTCTACAATTCTGTCCTTGTTCTTGCCTTGGATGTACACTAGTATGTCATCAGCCTATGAGAGTGTTCTTCCTTCACACGTGACTTGATATTTTGCCACCACAATAGTGGAAATATTGAAGAGTACTGCGGATAAAGTTGATACCTGGGGCAATTCTGGGTGTATTGTTTTCAACTTCGAGATCCATCTTCCACATCTGAACCCTTATAAACCCCTCAAGGCTGGAAAGTAAATTACAAGTTGTTGTTTTTTTCAACGGGGTGAGCGTGGCAACAAGGCCAGCACGTGGAATCACCGGTTCGCCTGTCGGAACTACAGTCCTGTGTTCGATTTCCTCTTAGTGGATTTTGATTTTTAGCAAAGCAGTAGACCTAGTATTTTTTTCTCTCCTAAAACCCAAAGTGAGGCCCGTGAGCCAGAACGTGGAATCACGTCCCCAGTCATAGTACGGGTTTGAATTTTTATTGTTTACATAAACTACTGTTAGTAATCTGTAAGACTGTCCGTGGATCAGGTACGAAGCTACATAATGCTTTCCAGGAAGAAAGATAAGTAAGAAAACAAGGTGTTTAATTAAATTAGAATAGGGTTGGCCCTTGTTCCACTACTACACAGGAATACGAGAAAATGTTCTGAACAGCCCTTTGTCATGACATCGACGGAGCTGCTGGGCTTGAATTAGAATGCTTAGCTGCAGTGGCGAGGCGTGCAGGTAACGGCTGTAACTGCTTCTAAAGGGAAAAAACACACACATTATTTTACAATTCATTTTTATCATTAGCTATTAATTACAAATACATCACTCGGCTTACGTTTCAAACATAGCGAAAAGAATGCCCGCAGCATATTTGCGACATTCATGCAGAAAATACAGTAGAACTTCGCTTAACGAGCACTTCTCATAATGAGTAATTCGCATAACGAGCAAAATAAATTGTTAAAACAAATGACTTGCTTAACGAGCGACGTTTCGCATAACGAGTGGCGAGGAGAGGGGAAGTTCCGAACTGTGCTCATGTTACATTAGTCTGCGTTTAGCACTCGTTCTAGTAGCATCGTAGTGTCGCTTGTGATCACACATTTTCTTAAACTTGTGTCATATATGTACAAGAATCCTCCAGGCTTACAAGATGACCTCTCTGAAGAATTTAAGTTCATCAAGATCCAGTTTCTGCCTCCCAACACCACTCAGTTACTCTAGCCAATGGACCAGCAAGTTATTTCTAACTTTAAGAAGCTCTACACTAGAGCACTCTTCAAGCACTGTTTTCAGGTGACTGAAGGGACCAACCTCACTCTCAAAGAGTTTTGGAAAAATCACTTCCACATCGTTGCCTGCCTCAAGATGATCGACACGGCGGGGGAAGAGGTTACCAAGAGAACCCTAACTTCTGCTTGGAAGAAGCTTTGCCCGGAGAGTGTTGTCGATTTGTTACTTTGAGGGGTTCGAGACAGTACCTGTGGAACCTGTAGTCAACGAGATTGAGTCTTTGGCCACTATCATGGGATTGTAGGTGGATAACAGTGATATCGAAGAGCTTGTGGAAGAGCACAGCCAAGAGCTGACCACATAAGAGCTTTTGGAGTTGCATTGTGTTTCACAGCAAAAAGTTTTGGAGGAAAGTTTGTCAGAGGAGGAGGTAACAGAAAATCAGCAATCTTCTGGCGAAATAAGAGAAATGCTGAAAGCATGACAAACTGTTACATCTTACATTGAGAAGCATCACCTTAATAAGGAAGTAGCTATGTGCGTTGCAAATTTATTTAATGATAATGCTGTGTCGCATATTCGCCCTATTTTGAAGCGTCGGCAAAAACAAATGTCTCTGTACATTTTTCTAGCAAAAAATAAATAATTTGCTTTGTGTCATAATTATTTCGGATTTTTTTTTTAATTCTGCAAATCGAATTCGCATTCCAGGTGGTTTCGTTCCACGTTTAAAGAAAAGATGAAGTTGATTCACTCTCCTTAACAATATGTATATAATGTTCTTTGAATAAACGTTATACTTAGCATTTTGTGAGTATTGTTTTCGACATGGAACGCATTGTCGTATTTTACATTAATTTATATGAGAAAGAGTTGTTTCGCATAACGAGTGTTTCTGGAACGAATTATGCTCGTTAAGCGACGTTCCACTGTATAATGAATGTAAGCTACTAGTTACTAGGACTACAATACTTTCTGACCACACATACTCTCAACGGCGACTAGGAGGAAAAATGACCCGATACTATATCCAGCGTAATCATTACCTACTAAAATTATTAGAGAGTAGGGAGCTCCTGGAAAGTAAAAGGGGATTTTCTTGCCTTTTTTATCCTTTGTTAGCCACCCATTGACCGCCAAGTCATTCTATTCTTAGCCATCTTTATCTTCTAGTACAGCCCACTCCATACCCAGCCCCTCTCAGTTACTTAAGTCACGTTTGGCCAGTATCAGCCGCCGTGGTGTAGCTGCTAAATGCTCGAATCCCGGAATTTTTTAACGTGACCGTGGGCTCCAAGGTTTGCCCAGCAATAAATGTTCAAGTAAAAGTCACATGAAGTAAATGCGGCACATCACCCACTGAGTGCCGATTGTCTGTACAAAGGTAGCACTGTATGCCCAATACACCTGAAGGCGTAAAAAAAGAGTCCTTTACCGGCTCTGCAGATTATAGCATAGTAAAGTAAAGTAAAAAGTAAAGTTCGGGCATACGGGCAGAGCGTACCATATTTTTTACAGACCATCAGCACTCTGTGGGTAATGTGGTCAGCATTACGCCGGTTGTCTTTACTTTCCCAGGACAGCCCATCCTGGTACCCATTTTAGGCTGGGTCGACCTGCGACGTCCCATACCACGACAAAAATCCACGCAGCCTGCAGTGGGTTTCGATCGCGGTATGCTGGCTTACGAGTAGGACTCGCAACGCCTTAGCCACGGACGCTGCAGATTATAGAATATAGTAGCTTAAAGTATTACTGAATGCGGTTGCCAAAATTAGGTCGGACTGCATTATCAGAGGCCTCTTACGACATACCTGGTAAAAAAAAAGCAAGTCATTCATTATTTATGATTAAATTTATTTTAACCTATGGACCTGTGAGGATGATCGACTTTCGGTGTGTCCTATCTTGGCTGTTGGCTAAAGCGTTACCATACTATCTGGGGACTGGAAAGTGCAAATGTGGGCGTGGTTCTGGGTGATTGCAGTCCATCTAATGATAAAAAGTGATAAAGAGTATAAAATGTGACAGAAATCCCAACAGAGGGAACTGAAAAAGACGCGCACACATACAACTTAACGTTTCGACCAAAGTCATATATCGACTCCGTTGTTGTGTAGGATGAGTTTTCCTGGCAAAAGTATTATTGCATTTAGTAGTCCGTTGACAACGATTTTTGTCGTAACATTCGGTTGTATTTGTGCATGTCTTTTCTATTCCTTCCCTTAGGCTTTGTGATCATATTTTTGTTTAAAATTTTATTTAGTGTTCAATCTGCAGGCAGGTCCCAGCGATGATGCTAAACCTCTAAAGAAGTAATACAGGGCAGCGGTAACGGTTACAGCAGCCAAGTATAATCTGCCAGTCCTATACGTTTAAGGATGGGCGCCCACCAGTAAAATACGGGCGTATCTTTTTAATCTAATACCTCTGTGTGAATTTAAATTGTTAAGCTGATGATAATACGGCTTTGCCAAGAGCGTGTGTGTACACAGCAGGGTATAACTGCATAGGCTTTAGTTGCAGTGGCGGCTCTGGTATAAAAGAATAAATCTTGGGGGTCTTTAGGGCCTAGTTTGAAGGGCGTCCCAAGGACCTTCATGAAACGCTGTGTGTTATAGACACGGCTTATTTTCTGGCTGTACACAACGGCTGAGACTGTTTGACAGAAATTAAAAGTAGAATGCAAAGATTGAACAGCCTAAAAAGTCTATGGTTAAGCACCAGCAAGGAGATCAAAATTAGAATTCTCTGCAGCAACAAACGGATGTGAGTCGTCGACTAAATCCCAGGCCTTAAGAAAGAGAATAGGGGCGTTTGAGCTGAAATGCAATAGAAAGATTCTCAATGTTAATTGAACGAAAACTAGTGGTGCTCTAGTACCTAGTGAGGGGTGTTTGGAAGGGGGCTGGTCTGTACTATAGACAACCCCACACACTCACATATGTATAGACATGCATTTTACTTTTTTTTTATATATACCGGCTCTGTGGCTAAGTCGATGCGAACGCTTCGCAATGCCGGGGTGCCGGGTTTGATCCCAGCTGCGGGCTATGTGCCTTGCGTTGGTTTCGACATTGGTATCAAGAAAGCTGACCGTCCAGTAAGCAATGGCAAACTACTGGACGTAAATTTGCCTAAAAAACCCACACAACAGCCAGGGACTGTTGGTGTTGGTTCTGCAACGTCCTGTAAAGTATACGCAACTAACCTATACATATATATATTAATTTATGTATATAAGCATAACATACACGCCCATGTGGGAATGCATGTATACGTGTCTGCATCCACACATATGTATACGTACATGCAGACATACACACAAAGGAGCCGACATGGTGTAGCGGCCAGTCGTTCGCCTGTGGCTCGGAAGGCCATGGATTCAGAGTTGTGTGTGTGTAAATAACCCTGGTTCCCAGGTCATCCAGTCAAAATGGGTACTAGTGTTGTATATAATATAGCCTATAGTTTTGCCGATGTTGTATTATTTACACCTTTGTTACTAGTTTCCTTCTTTGGTTTGTAAGTGTGATACTTTTTCAATATCCACAATTATAAAGTCAGTTAGGCTGTCTTGGCCAGTTTACATACAATTAGGACACATCTGTTAAACAGATGTGTACGAGAACTTAAGTTCTGGAACAGGTCCAACGTTTAGAAGTAGACGAACAACCAGAACTTTCCCCTGGAGTTCCGATAAACACCAAAAAAAAAAAGGCATTTGAAGGTTTTGTTTGAGTGCTATGTTGATTGCATCACACCTTGATTAATAAACTAATAATTTTCTGGATACATACTCTTTGGTTTTAAAATATAGAGCTTTCTTATTATGGCCATTCACTCAAGACATGCCTGCAGCAAGTAATTGAACAATAGTATGTGCCATGCCCAGCTTTAGAGGCTTTTCCAGTGAAGATATGTCCTTCGTGTCGCACCATCGCACACGCTACTCAGGGAACCCATTTAGTCTCTGTGTGTGTATGTGTGTGTGTATGTGTTGAGTGTATGTGTTGAGCGTATGTGTGTGTCAAATTCTCTCTTTCTCTCCGTCTCTCTGTCTCCGTTCTCGCGTGCTATGCGTCTCTCTTTGACACTCTCCGACTCTGTCTCTCTCTCATTCTCTCTGTCTGTGTGTGTGTTTGTGTGAAACATTATCTCTTTTCCCCCGTCTCTCTCTGTCTCTGTTCTCTTGTTCTCTCCGACTCTCTCCGACTCTCTCCGATTCTAGCTGTCGCTCTCTCTCTCTCTCTCTTTCTGTGTGTGTGTGTGTCAAATTCTTTCTCTTCGTCTCTTTTTGTGTCCGTTCTCTCCGTCTTTTTCTAGCTCTCCCCGACTCTTTAAATCTGTCTCTTCGTCTCTCTTCGCTCTCTCACACTCTCTGTCACTATCTCTATCTCTGTCTGTCTCTGACTGCTCTCTCTCACACTTTCTGCCACTCTCTCGGTCTCTGTCTCACTCTCTGTTACTCTCTCAATCTCTGTCTTTCTCTCTCAATCTCTGTCTTTTTCTCTCTCTCTCTCTCTCTCTCTCTCTCTCTCTCTCTCTCTCTCTCTCTGTGTGTGTGTGTGTGTAGGCTACCTTAAATAATTCTGATTGTCACACTTTTCTCCACACTTTTTCTTTCTGACCTGCGTATT
This sequence comes from Candidula unifasciata, assembly GCA_905116865.2. NCBI lineage: Eukaryota > Metazoa > Mollusca > Gastropoda > Stylommatophora > Geomitridae > Candidula > Candidula unifasciata. Next base: position 2,224 of record CAJHNH020004013.1, on the reverse strand, counting down.
TAAAGAAAACAATTAATTAGTAATCGTCATCATTCACTAAATTTACCTGTTTTTGTATTAAAAGAAGCTGTTTTCAAATTTATCTCATTTATACTTTAGTCAATGCTATGTTTGAAATATTTCTCTCATTTTACACTGTATAAAATAGTTTATTAACCCTAAGAAATATCTACTATTTTCAACATTTGCTTTACAGAAAATAGCTGTAATACATTTTCGAAGCACTTGTATACTGTTGTACTTCGACTGTTTTTCTTTGCTTTATATCGATGCCTCAAAACAGCTAAAATATGTTATGAGTTGTCCTTTGATTTGACAACAGATTCCCTGGTGAAATGAAATTGATGAACATTCAATGGTGTGAATTCAACAGAGACGAAGAAATGGGTGAGATGTTTGCACAACGCTGGTATTAACAGCCATAATACAAAATCCCAGTGTGTTTGCATGTCCCAATTTAGGGTAATACAAGAATAGACCTTTGCCCTTAGCATGTTGTGAAAGGCACAAATTTAAGGGTTTGCTCAAATTGATTATGTTAGTCTGAAAAGTGCATATATCACATCTTAGCTGTAAACCACACCGCTATGCACTTCTCTCCACACTCCACACCCCCTCCCCCCCCCCCTTCCACCCTCTCATTTGAAAGCCACACGCAGACCAATTTAAGATCAGACAAATAAATAGTGATATGCTGGTAAAATCACGAGGAGAAGCGACCAGGGAATCACCAGATACACACTTAAATGGGAAACAAATGGACAGGATACGAAGGCGTCAAACAGAAACCGTAAGCTGACATTGATGTAAAAAGTAAAAGTAAAAGATCCTTTTTCACACCTTAGTCGCATCTGGCATATGTGAAGAGTGTCCCATATTTTTACAGACCAATCGGCACTGGGTGGGTAATGTGGTCAGCATTACACCGGCCGTCTTTACTTCCAGGACAGCACATCCTGGTACACCCATTTTAGCTGGGTCGACCTGCGACGCTCCATGTACTATGATAAAAAATCCACGCCAGCCGCAGGGGGTTTTTCGTCGCGGCAGGTTAAATTACATTGGGACTCGCCGGACCCGCGACTTTGATGAAAAGGCTAAAACTGCGAACGGGACCCCACCTGATATGAAGCATAGGATAGAACGAAAATTGAGCAACAACACAAAAAAGGGGGGGGGGTTTGGTTTTGGTTTTAGGTTCACAAGGGTGTCTTTGCACTGCGCTTCTCAGGGGGCTCACTGATACTGAATGTTCCCAGGAGCAGCCGGTTATAGTATCTCCCGTCTTTACCTCGAACACGGGCTTCAACTAGCTTAACTTCTCGGTCAAGCGTGTAGCTTCTGAGATTCAACATGATCCCCCAACCGAGTCAGTACAGATTTGATGATACCTGCTCTGTAGATGCTTCTTCCTGTCTGCATAGGTGCATTACTTTCCCTTTGTAACTCTTTATTTTCCATTTTTTTCTGCGTGCCAGGGAGTAATCCACAGATGAGGGTGCTACCTAGGGTCTTTTTACCCATTCGGAGTGTAGACTACCTGTATAAATCTTCTGAAGCATGTTCTTCAAGTCCTATGTGACTTACAACGACACAGTAGGATGACGACAATGATGATGATGATAAATCCCCCAATTAAGGGGCCCTAAAGGGGGTTACAAACTTTAGGAGTGGGACCCAAACGTCAAGTGCTCTTGAGGACAAAACACTATTGAAATGCGACGTTTTTCCCCCCTCCGTGTTTTTCTGTACACCAAGCGCATGAACTCCATTCCCAGGCGGTGGAAGCGGGAAAAAATGACACAGACAACAAAGCTTTGCTTGGCTCGCACCCCGACGGTCATGCATATTCCAGGTTTAAGTTAAGTACATGCCTTGTACGACTACAGGCCAAATTAGAATAACAAAAGTTTTTTCCCCCCCTTTACGTGGGTTATGTTCATCGTGTTGGGCCCTTTTTTGCCCAGCTTGTTTTTATAATAAAAACGGAGCATTAATTTAACAAAATGTTACATATTTTTTAAAGCAATGGCAATAAAATTAGAAATTGATTAGTAGAAAAATTAGGGTTCAAAAGTATGCCTTGCCGGGGAAACGCAGAAATTTTCATTGTACCCGGGGCCTTGTCAAAATCCCCACAACTTCGGGTAGTGCGATGTTGTCGATAGTGTTTGGGTTTAAAAATTGCCTGTTACATCGCCCCAGAAAATAAAGGGAGTGGAAT
>CAJHNH020004012.1:17500-51077 GCA_905116865.2 Candidula unifasciata | reverse complement strand
TGACCAGATTATTTTTCATACTGTATCTGACCGATTTGTTTTTCTCAGCTTATGCCAATTTTTGTTCATCAGCCTATTGAAGATTTTTTGTTATAGCTTTCTGACCAGATTATGTTTTCCAGCTCTTCTCCCAGATTATGTGTTCATCGCTCTATTGACAGATTAGTTGTTCATCAGCTCTATCTGACCAGATTATGTTGTTCATCAGCTCTATCTGACCAGATTATGTTGTTCATCAGCTCTATCTGACCAGATTGTGCTGTCGTCTGTATTGAGGTTTCTTTTTCCTGTTCCTGTCCAACGTGCTTCTGTAATTCCTAAAATGTGTACACTGTGTAGGTGCATCTCATAAAGAAATTGTTCCACTTTTCCAGTTTCATACAATGTTCTCAAATTCCAACATCCAACACTTAAGGTGTTTTTCAGAGAAAGAAGATTCACTGTTGGGCTGTTGATTTCCTTTCGGCTTTGATCCCCAGTCGTCATTTTACCAAATATCTGGCAAGCTTCACTTCTTTCCTCCGGTTCAGTGATTTCACTTGTTCCTGTTTCCGTAACAAAGTTTTTTTTAACGGTAATAGGTTGTCAACCCTTTGCCCAACCCCCAACCTGAAGGACCAGGGTGCTAGTTTGGCCTGACTCTTCTTCTCAAAATCTGTTCGGCATGGTTAAACCTGCCAGGTGAACAAGTCCCTTGTCGGCATAGCTATGAGAGTCATTAGGGTACTCAAGCCATCCCGCCACGACAAGTCACCAGCACTATGGGATGGATCCACTACCTAATAACATATATGTCGTAGCAGGCGACTAATAGGAGTGTTTCCAAATCTAAAAAAAATGAAAAAAAAATATTTTAAAAGCCAAAAAAAAAAAGGGTCCAAAAGGGGAAACAAACCCAACCCAAAATTTCCCCTGTTTTACACGACACTAAAAACGAAAAGAGTCGGAAATCGAACGATTAAGTGCGCTGGACTCTCATGCGGGAGACCCGGTTTCGAATCCTTTGTAAGGCTATAGATTTCTTTATTCTGCCCAGTTACAAAAAAAAATTAAAAACCTGCTCATTTTTTCGAAAAAACACACTACCCATGCGGTCGAATTTTCAGGCTAAAAAGACTTCCCCCCTCCCCTACTAGTAAAAATAGAAAAGGGGGGGGTGGCAGGTTGCTGCTTTAATTGAAGATAAAACCGCCCATGGATCACCCCGACATTGTCTTGCCCTTTTGAGAGAAAAAACGTTCTGGGGGTTTTTTGGGGAAGCGCGTGTCCACATTACTGGTAAGAATAGCGAACAGGAGTAAAAATCGCACAGCCAAAAGAAATTAGAAGCAATGGGGGGCATACAAATCCCCTTTTAAAAACAAAAATAGGACTGGGGACTATTTAAATGCCGGGGCGCTGATGAAAAAATGTTGAAGGAGTCTGACGGGGCCCATGGATGTGCCCGGGGGTGCTGGAAAATAATCTTACTCAACTCTAACTCTACAGAATTTAAAAGAAGGCAGTAATGGCCCGAATGCAAGTAAAAATAAAAAAAGAATCATTGGGGAAAAGTCATTGATTTTGACAAAACCCTCCTTAAAATTCAAAACCACCCAAAATTCGTTTTTTTTTTTTTTTTGCAGGGTTTTTCATATTGTCTATCATCTGAAAAACTGGCCCCACCAACGTCAGTCTCCACCCCAAAACCTTCCCCGTCATCAGGGGCCCCAAATATCCAGCAAATATCCGACGGTTTCCAAAAATCATTAAAATTCACGCTGGTAGCCAGACTTGGTTTATCTTTCATTTCGGTAAAAAGTTATTATTTTTTGTATGTTGGCAATAAAAATTTATTTTTTTTTCAGAAGGTTATTTGTTTTCTGTAGGGTTTTCTTTCGGATACAATTTTTTTTTTTTATGGAATAGTTCAATTTATGTCAGGTAAAATTTTTTCCTGTTTTTTTTTTTAACAAAAAGTTTTATTTTTTTTTTTAGGAAAGTCCATTTAATTTCTGGGTAAAATTTTCATTCTTTTTCAGGTAAATTTTTTTTAGTCCTTTTTTTTTAAAAAAAAAATATCCTTTTTTAGTCAGGCGAAAGTTCATTTTACTTAGAGACAATTCATTGATTTCAGGAAAAAGTTATTTGACGTAAATTGTATTGGGCCCAAAGTTTTTTTTAATTTAAGTCTAAGTTTTCATTTCAAGAAAAGAATTTTTTTTTCTCAGGAATGATTTTGCGCTGGCCCCTTTTTTGACTTTAGGGGGAAAGGGGCGGAGGGGGGGGGTTGGGCATAGTTGCCCGAGTGCTAGAGGTTCCGGGGTTCAATCCTTTTGAATTGTCCACCCCAAGAAATTTCCCCCCCTGGTCCTGGTAGTGAATGGAAACCCTGTGTGCATTTTTGCGCACTTAAAAAACCCTTTCAGTGGGAATTCGAAAAGTAGCATAACGGCGCTACCCGGGCAAATTTTTGAGTAAAAACTCCTAAAGTTTTTCGGGATCCTCGCCGGTATACAAGCCTGTGCACTGGCTGAGCTTTTTTGGGACTCAGACTTGAGTTAAAAAAGAAGGAGACTCTTGGTTACTCCCCTTGTCCATGAGTTGATCCTTTGTAAACCTCAAACCTGAAACCGGGACTTTATCAAACGGGTTTTAATTTTGCTGAGAATGATTTAAAAAGGGCGCACAGGAGACATATACACAAAACCGCATATACACCCACATACTAAACCTCCATACATAGAAACTATACCAAAACACATACACATCACCATTACAACTACAAGGCTCTTTTTTTTAAGTCGTCCTCTTTGACTGCAGCTACAAACACCTTTGGGAAAAATTTAAATGTGCAAAAGCGTATTTTTTAATGGTTCAAAATCCAGTTTGTGCTTTTTTTTTTTTTTCATTTCTAAATTTTGTTTGATCCCTTTAGTTTTTATATGAGTGGAAAAATCTCCCACCAGTGTAGGTTCGTTTTGTGATTTTTTTTTATTTTAAAAAAAACCCCCAAGTCTGCAAAATTCACAGGAAATTCTTGGGGTTAATGGGTTCTGTTTGACTGATTTTAGGGTTTGGGAAAGGGTTAAAGTTTAAATAGGGCGAACAAATATCTTTAAAAGATCTACGGTGGGCCCGGGGGGGATGACAAACGTTTTGGGAAAAGTGAATCAAAACATTCGGGAAAATCTCTTTTTATCATTTCGCGTCTTCTAAATTTCACGTTCACTGATTTCGACACTGTGAAAATAAGCCCCGCCCCACTCCAGTGATAAAACTTTCTTTTTTGGAATACCTTTTCCAGTCTATAAAAACTGGGTAGAGTTTGCAAAAAGGCCCGTTGGTGGTTGAGGCAGAGTTCAAGCCTTTTTTTTCAAATTCAGCTGCGGTTTGGCATTTCTCATTGAGACCGTCTTCGACCGTACCGTCGGGGCTTTCGCGGGTTTTCGGGTTTAAAAAGGAAAAAAACGGTAAAAGAAAAAGGGCGGGTTTTTTGCCTCAACACAAGTTTTTGACTTTTAGGTGAGGGCGTAGCAAAAGCAAAAAATTGGCTAATACAAATTTTTTCCCCAAGCTCTTTCAAGTGTTAAAATTCCCTGAGCAGTTTAAAAGATGAGACATAAGATTTCGAAAAAATGGATGGGTCGCTGATGAAATCTCCTAAAAAGCATTTTTACTTTTTGGCCAGGACACTCTGGGGAAAAGGGGGAATGAAGGGCGTTTGGCTTGTTTGCAGGGTATAGTAGGTACGGGAAAATCGAACAGACTTTTCAATGCTCTTTTCTGCTTTGAGAAAGATCAAGTGAGTTTTTTAAAATTATCCCCTTGATGGTCAAAACTTTAAAATATCCAAATTTCCCCTCTTTTTGTCACGGTATTCTGAGATATTTCTATAATTTCAAAACAGAATCCCCTTTTTTTTTTTTTAAAAGGGAGGGGGACTTATTTTTGTTTTTGTGACTACAGGGGAAAAACATTTTCATTTTAAAAATTTTATGATTTTTTAAAAACACATAAATTTTTGATTGATAATAGAACCCCTAAACTCTGTGAAAACGGGTTTTTGCATTTTTTTCTCGACCTTCAATGGGGTATACCCCAGTGTACCAGACGCCCTCTATCTCCCAAGGGGGTAAGTACTTGGGGTTTGGGGGAACCCAAACATGTTATTCCGCACCTCTTAGGACGTGGGGCTTTTACTTCAGTTTCCGAGTGATGGTTCTGTAATAAACGTGGGTTCGAGGGGAGAACTATATACTTTTTACAACGACTCTTTTCTTTCTTTTTTTCCTTCTTTTTTTAATTTTCCTTTCCTCCCTATTTTTTTTCTTCTTCTTCTTCTTCTCTTCTCTTCTTTTTCTTCTTCTTCCTTCTTTTCTTCTCTTCTTCTTTTTCTTCTTCTTCTTCTTTTTTCTTTTTTCTTTTCCCCTTTTTCTTTTTTCTTTTTTCTTCTTTTTCTTTTTACTTCTTTTCTACTCTTCTTTCTTCTTCTTCTTCTTCTTCTTTTCTTCTTCTCTTTTTTCTTCTTCTTCTTTTTTCTTCTCTTCCCTTTTTTCCCTTCTTCTCTTCTTTTTTTTTTTTCTTTTTTTTTTTTTTTTTTTTTTTTTTTTTTTTTTTTCTCTTCTTCTTCTTCTTCTTTTTTCTTTTTTTCTTTTTCTTCTTCTTCTTCTTCTTCTTTTTCTTCGTGTCCTCCTCCTTTTCTCCATCTCCTCCGCGTCCTCCTTCTTTTTCTCAGTTAACAGTTTATGATGTGGTTTGCAGCTAGGCTGCTATATCTGTGTTTTCTGGCCTAACACATTTGACACACGAGCAACCTTCTAATCAGGGGCTTTCTACCACATGCCTACAGGAGGCAGTAGGTCTATCTTATCCTGCCGATTGGCGTAGTGGGAAGCGCATGATTTACTGAGGATAAATACATCTGTGGTTTCACCCTTTTCCCACTCGGATTCACTAATGTTTTGTCTCCAGTAAGCGTTGTATGAAGACATCTCGGGCAGTATTTGGGTCTGTTTCCGCTGATCGCATCAGAGCTACAGGATTCCTTTTCCGGGCTACTTGGCGACGAGCAGTGCTAAGCTACTTTATATGGCGCACACAACCTAGTCACAATTATAACCTAGAGCTCTTGTTTCGTTGATGCTCCCCCTCCTTGCAAAGCACCTAAATGCCTACATACAGTGCAAGGATGCAGGTTATGGTGGGAATCGGGAGAGGGAGGGGCGAAGGTTACGTAAGGTGCATCTTACAACCCCCCCCCTTCCCCCTCCCCCCCCCCCCCCACCAACACTCCTCATTCACCCCGATGGCCATATGGCTTATTTTTTAAATATATTTTATAGTAGTTAGCCATCCAATTAGCTTACTGGCCTCCTCTTAGTGACCACATTGGTTTAACCATTGTTTTCATAAAGCTGATTAGACGGCTTTGTACCATCGCGAATTTTCTTAAGGGCACATTGAAATATAAAACATAAGATGGGGAGGCTGAAGGAAAAAAAGAGTGTGGGGGAGGGGGGAGCGTGGTGTGTTCATAAAAAATGCAGCTGAAATAATATTAAAGTCTTCTTTCGGTTTCGTATGCTCAGACCAACAGATAAATATGTTAACAGGAAAGATGGCACGTAACAGCACCGGATGTTTAAAATCAAGAGAAGGTGACTTATTAATGGGACATAGTAATATAATTAGCAAATGGATAGAGTATATAGGGGAATTGTATGATAATAATAGACCAGATGTAAAATTGCAGACCAACAATGATGGTCCACCATTAATTACTGCAGAAGTTGAGGATGCAATACATCATATAAAGAAAGGAAAAGCACCCGGGTCAGACAACATCTAACTGGAAGAAATCGAAGCACTAAGAGATTTTGGAACTGAAATAACTAAACTTTTAAATGCAATTTATAATAGAGGGTATATTCCAAATGACCTTTTAAAATCCATATTTATAGCTCTGCCAAAGAAACCAGGCACTTTAAAATGAGAAGACCATCGCACAATAAGTCTTATGAGTCACATGACTAAGATTTTACTGAGAATAATTATGAGTAGAATAAAAAACAAAATTACACCAGAAATCAGCGATGAACAATGTGGATTTTTAGAAGGAAAAGGTACAAACAATGCCATACACATCCTAAGGACATTGTCAGAAAGAGTTATAGAAGTAAAGACTGATTTGTGCTTATGATTCATAGACTATACAAAAGCATTTGACTGTGTGAAACATGAAGAATTAATCAAACTGTTAGAAAAATTAAACATTGATGGAAAAGATCTACGAATAATAAAGAATATTTATTGGCAGCAAACAGCAGCTATAAAAAAAACAACAACTATTTAGGTACATTTCAAAGCATAAAGAGGGGCGTACGACAAGGATGTGTACTATCACCTGATTTATTTTCAATATACAGTGAATATATAATGAGAGCTTTAATTGGTATGCCCAGAATTGTGGTTGGTGGGCACAGTATAAACAATTTACGTTATTCTGATGACACAGTCTTGATAGCAACAAGTCAGAAAGAACTACAGGAAATGATAGACATTGTGGTGTTGAAAAGTTGAAGAATGGGCCTCAGTTTAAATAATGGGAAGACAGAAGTAATGTTGGTATAAAAAAAAAAAAAAAACACGATTTATTCCCAAATGTGTAATAAAAGTCGACGGTATTATTTTAGGACAAGTACAGAAATGTAAGTATCTGGGCACATGGATAACATCAGATGGAAGATGCATAACTGAAATAAGAAACAGAATAGGATAGGCAAAAACTGCATTTTATAAAATGAAGAATATCTTATTCAATATATCTTTGTCATTGAGAGTTAGAAAAAGAATTCTTGCTTGCTACACACATCCAGTTTTAACATATGGCTGTGAATCCTGAACAATCGGTAGGCATGCCAAACAATTTCTTGAGGCCCCAGAGATGTGGTTTTACACAAGAATGCTTATAATACCTTGGACAGCCAAATAAAAGCAACCAAGAGGTTTGTTTTAAAAGAGGCGGGAGCCCAAAGACAATTTATCACAGACATCAGAAGGAGACAGTCATCATTTTTCGGCCATGCTATGAGAAGAGGGAAAATAGAACATGCTGTGACCACTGAAAATATTTGTGGAAGGAGGGATAGAGGAAGACAACGAGAGAAGATTCTTGACAGTCTTGTTGCATGGCATGGAGGTGTGTTGGCACACAAACTGATACATGATGCAGGAGATCGTGGATTATGGAGAGGCATGATCGCCCACGCCAGTCGGCAAGATACCTGAAGATGATGATGATTCTCAGATCAGACCATAATGTGTGTTGCCTCTATGAACTCGCATGTCAGTAGCAGGTCCTTCGTGGTTTCCCATAACCTACTCTGACACTTTGCTCTTGAGGCTAGATGTCTTTTCGTTGTTGTAGGTAGAGTGGGCAAGCCTGCAGAATGTGCTCATGTGTTTGCCGTCCTATTTGACAGTCACACTGTGGGAACTGTACAATCCTTATTTTATGCATATGGTAGTTAAGCCTGCAGTGTCCTGTTCGTAGACGGAAAATTGTTGTTATGTTGCTTTCTGTTGAGTTTGCTGATGGGGTCTTGTGGATGTTTACTGTTAGTTTGTTCTCTCCACAAATAAATTAAATGTATCAACAAATTCTTGAAAAGAGAACTTGTATGCACGCACGTGGGAATGACATAAATAAAGGACCTTTTCACACGCCTTCAGGCGTATTGGGCATAAGGGCTGGACCTATATTTTATTGAGCAATTAGCACTCGGTGGTCACCCATCACGAAGGCCGCCTTAACTTCCTAGGATTATACCTGGTACCCACTGAAATCTGGGTCAATCTGCGAGCCAAGATCATAAAAAAAAAAAAAAAATCCGGACGCCAGAACGGCATATAACCCTTGAAAAATTTCTAGACTGGAATTCCGCCCCCCCCTCCCTTTCCAATCACTTTTTGCCACAAATGACAATACAAACCCCCCCCCCCCCCCCAAACCTCGAGAAGGCAGGTTCCATAGCGATTAACATTGACAGTAACATTTTCTTGTTTTAGTGATACAATTTTTTTTTCCTTTTGCCCCTCTAGATCATTGTGATCCCTGAACTGGCGCACATCGATTCAGAAAATCCGTTCAACACTTATAAATAACCTGGTTTTGCTAAGAGATTTGTATTTGTTTATTTATAGACACACACACACATACATACATACATACATACATACATACATACATACATACATACATACATACATACATACATACATACATACAACATACATACTACATACATACATACATACATACATACACACACACATACATACATACATACATACATACATACACATACACACACACACATACATACATACATACATACATACATACATACATACATACATACATACATACATACATACATACATACATACATACATACATACATACATACATACATACATACATACATACATACATACATACATACACACACACATACATACATACATACATACACACACACACATACATACATACATACATACATACATACATACATACATACATACATACATACATACATACATACATACATACATACATACACACACACACACATACATACATACATACATACACACACACACATACATACATACATACATACACACACACACATACATACATACATACATACATACATACATACAGACATACATACATACATACATACATACATACATACATACATACATACATACATACATACATACACACACACACACACATACATACATACATACATACATACATACATACATACATACATACATACATACATACATACATACATACATACATACATACATAAATACATACATAACATACATACATACATACATACATACATACATACATACATACACACACACACACACACACACACATACATACATCCATACATACATACATACATACATACATACATACATACATACATACATACATACATACATACATACATACATACATACATACCATACATACATACATACATAACATACTACATACATACATACATACATACATACATACATACATACATACATACATACATCATACATACAATACATACATACATACATACATACATACATACATACATACATACATACATACATACATACATACATACATACATACATACATACATACATACATACATACATACATACATACAACATACATACATACATACATACATACATACATACATACATACATACATACATACATACATACATACATACATACATACTACATACATACATACATACATACATACATACATACATACATACATACATACATAACATACATACATACATACATACATACATACATACATACATACATACATACATACATACATACATACATACATACATACATACATACATACATACATACATACATACATACATACATACATACATACATACATACATACATACATACATACATACATACATACATACATACATACATACATACATACATACATACATACATACATACAGACATACAGACATACATACATACATACATACATACATACATACATACATACATACATACATACATACATACATACATATATATTCACCTTGAAACCTCAGAATACGTGTGTACCTGGAAACGAGGGTTTTCATGATGCTAGGGCAGGCTCGTCCATTTTGTTTTAATTGTTAAATTTAGGTCCTAGAATAATAAAAGGCGAAATCCAGAATGCGAACAGGAAAGACAAGAACTCTCGGGAATACCCGATAGCATCTTAATAACGTTTAAATTAGTGGCTCGCAAAGTTTCTAATGCCGCGACCCTTTAATACAGTTTTTCATGTTGTGATGACCCTCAAAATAAAATTATTTTCGTTGTCACTGTGAAATTTAACTGATTGTGTGTTTCCCGATGGTATTAGGCGACCTCTGTGAAAGGGTCGTTCGACGACCAAATGAGTCGCGACTCACAAGTTAAGAACTGCTTGTTTAAATGAATTAGTTGACGTTAACGGGGTTGAGGAAGACTTAGGCCAGTCAGCAAGACACCTGCTGATAATATACTGTAGCATCATGGTCGGAAGTAACACTATTTTTCGCTGCCGGAAAAAAAAACAAGGAAATATGTTCTCTCATTTAATAAAAAAGAAAAAAAAAATAAACAAAAAAAAAACATTAGTAGTAGTGGTGCATTTTACCCCACTAGGACATCACACAAGCGATAAACACCCGATGACACAAAGTGCCACCATGTGGATGAAAATACAGTGGAGAGGTCCCAGAAACAGCGTTCAGCCATTAGACCATATTTATGGCCAGGCTATATTGCGGCCCCTAACAAAAACCAGAGTAAGGCTTCAAATAACGAAAAATTATGTTCCGCAAGGTTTAAAAAAAAAAAAAACAACTTTATCCGGTTTTGGGCACATGAGTTGCTGGAATGTATCAAAAGTATGTGAATGAATGAATGAATTTCTACCCCACCAGGACATCACACAAGCGATAAACACCCGATGACACAAGGTGCCACCATGCGGATGAGGATCGCCGTGGAGAGGTCCCAGAAACCGCGTTCAGACATTTGGCCATATGTATGGCCTGCCTATATTGCGGCCCCTGGCAAAAGCCAGAGTAGGGCTTCGATCAAAAGTATGTACAGTTGGTTTGTTTGAAAACAATCAAAAGTTCTTGTCACCCTAACCAGCTCCAATAGTGAGCGGCGGTTATTTTGGGACTGCGTTTATTTGTTTGGAATATCCAATAGTTTTTTTTCAATTGTGACGAACTGCGTCTAGAAGTAGTTTCCTTGCGTGTTTCTGCGATGTTGGACATGATTAGGAGTGGAAGTTTACTAGTCCTGAGAAGGACTAGTAAAGTTTGCCGGGGTGGCCTCGAACGGGTGGGAGGGATTGGGTTCGGCGGTTGACAAAAGTTTGTATATTAATTTTGATGGGAAATAAGTGTTCCAGATACAAGTTACTTACCACAGGAACTCATTCATGGAACATATTAAATTATTATTCTGAGGTTTCATTGTGTGTGTGTATATATGTGTGTGTGTGTTTGTATATATATATATATATATATATATATATATATATATATATATATATATATATTATATATATATATATGTGTGTGTGTGTGTGTGTGTTGTTTCTGTGTGTGTGTAAGAGTTTTTGCATTTAATCAAGTATTATTTCCCTTGCCCACGAATATCTCAACGACTGTATCAGTTCCTTGCCATAGACAAACGAGGCTTTCTTCAGCAAACTAATATATTCTAAACGACGGTTGTCGTTTTGATATCTTTCTTAATCTTAACAGACACATGGTGAATTCTTCCTTTCTGTTTCTTGTCTTTAAACCGACTTTAAAAAAAATAAGAGCAACATTATGTAATATATAATGTTGCAATATAACGAAACCGATTGTACACCACAGAGTCTGTGATGTGTGTTCATTACAAATGCTCATTCATTCTGTTATATTTCTCATCCTTTTCAGGATGAATTTTTTTTGTTATTTGAAGCCCTACTCTGGCTTTGCCAGGGGCCGCAATATAGCATTGCCATAGATATGGCCTAAAGACTGAACGCGGTTTCTGGGACCTCTCCACGGTGATCCCCACCCACATGGTGGCACATTGTGTCATCGTGTGTTTATCGCTTGAGTGATGTCCTGGTGGGGTAGAAAGTCAATCTGTCATTCTGTTCTAATTTAAAACTGAAATAAATTCTAAAGTGAACCTTTATTACTAGATGTGTGTGATTTCAGTACATAATTATATATTTTCTTACAACTGTAACTTTGCTGTATTTTGAATGTAATATAACCGGAAAGGCTAAACCGGTCAACAAATGCCCTCAGAAGTCAGATGTGTTTGTTGAAAGGCGCAAATGGGGCATCCATGCTGTAAACGAGCACAACGCGATTACATCTTCGGATGAACGTAGCAGCAGCAGCAGTGGCAGTAGCAGCAGCAGCAGTGGCAGTAGCAGCAGCAGCAGCAGCAAAAGAAGAAGAAGAAGAAGAAGAAGAATACAGAATGTTAGGCGGTCACGACTATTGACGCCTCATGGATGAACTATAAGATGAACAGGAAAAAGAAGAAGAAGAAGAAGAAGAAGAAGAAGAAGAAGAAGAAGAAGAAGAAGAAGAAGAAGAAGAAGAAGAAGAAGAAGAAGAAGAAGAAGAAGAAGAAGAAGAAGAAGAAAAGCTAGAAGAAAAAGAAGAAAAATGAAATATAAACCATATATATTAAACGTGTGATGATTTAAACATGTGTTTAATTGTTTGTGTCATTGTGTCTGTTCATCTGTTTACTAACATTAGGTTTTGAACCTGACTACGCCTCTAATTTAAAAACGTATAATGCTCAGCCAAGCAAGTGCCGTCTCCACAGAGAAGGTTGGCTGCAATGGATCGCCACCACCTTCCTTTTCTTGTCACAGCTGTACACTCTCTCAGACTCCTGCTGGTCCATCTCTTGATGTTGTCCTCCCACTTGATAATCGTTCTGCTCCACCTTTTGCTCTCGTTTTCTTTGGATCCCTTATGGTTTTTTTTTTTAAAGTCGGTGTTTATGTATTTTTAATGTGTTCCCTAAAACCGTATTGTCAATTGTCTCGTTTCATTTAGTGTTCAGTATTCTCTGGTTTAGACTGTTTTTGTTTCCGTGAAAAATGACCTTCATCTCAAGAGACTTAATTCGTTTTTCTAATTACTTATTAAAGTGTTTTACATATCTTTATTAACAAAAGGGCACTCGAATGGTGGAGTTGTTAAGATCACCCCGACCGTCTTTTTTATCCCAGGAGTTTTGCCCAACTGTTGCCCATTTCAGGCTGGGTTGACTTGGAGCTAAGGTCGTTCGCAAGCTCCGACACAATGAAGATTCGACCCATGGGCCGGCAAGCAAGCTTCTAGCCACTACTCTTTTGCGGCTTCCAAAACTGTTGATTGTACTGAACCTTCGTTCCTCAATCCAATGCTATAGCTCTCATCTCTTCCCTGACCAAGAACGGATAACAAAACGCGGCTCTTCTTTGGTTGATGTCAAAAGTGACGCGGCCATCGTCACATTTTAATTAGGATTTTCTGCAACGTGACGTACATAATTACTACTCTTGATATCCTAAAGATAAAAATGACAGGTTACAAAACAATGGCGAGATTATTGTAATTTCGATCACATTTTTAAGCTGTTTATGTGAAGCAACCCACCCACACCCCCACCCACCCCCTCCTTTACACTCCCTCCCCGCTCTCCGTAAAGCAAATTGATTTAATTCTTCTGATAACATTTTCGTAAGCAATGTCGTCATACATGCAGTCACATCGGGCGGCACCGTAAAGGGTCGGCATAGGCAGCAACTTTTTTTCTTTTTTAAAGAATGATCGACATTTGGAAAACTTGCATCATACTAAGAAAAATACTACCCTCAACGGCCAATGTTCAATAAGTGAGGATGAACTAATTAAGGTCCAAGCGGTAAAGTAAAGAACACTCAGCCAAGACCTTGGGGAAGACGGGGGACTGACTGACTTTCCACCATACCAGGACATCACACAAGCGATAAACACCCGATGACACAATGTGCCACTATGTGGGTGAGGATCAAAGTGGAGAGGTCTCAGAAACCGCGTTCAGCCTTTAGGCCATATTTATGGCCAGGCTATATTGCGGCTCCTGGCAAGAGCCAGAGTAGGGCTTCCTAAAAATGACGAAAAGCTAGGTAATAAGCCTTGAGATCTAACTATTTCCACTCTAGGCATTTGCTACTTGAGCATTTTATATGTTTAATAATATACATCTGGAGTACAGTCCGAGTGGTCTTATGCATTGGAGTGCCCCGAGTGTCAAGGTGTCAATTCTTGACTCAACTCAATCTGAGTGGTCTGGAGAGATAGCCTCCGCCTCGAGTGCTGGAGGTCCTAGGTTTAGACCCCTGTGAAGGCCTTTTTTTTCCAAGTGAACTTCTAGTAATTTCCCATGGTCTCTGGATAGTAAGATCGGACGGCTGTGTGTATTGCGGCGCTAATAAAAATTCCACCGGCAGTTGGAAATTGAAAAGAGTAACCTAACGGCGCTGCCCGGGCCAAATTTGGAATTAAAAATCTACCCAAAGAGTATTTCAGGATCCTTGCATGTGCCACGATGTTCCTGCATAGCGATGAGATTCTTCGGACTCAGACTTCAGTTAGTGTCTTTTATCCTTCTGGGGTAACCATCTTTACATCGTTTTTCTTGACAAGTTTAAAAAAAATTTTTTTTAACAGGATGTCAAGTTTCTTCTCTGCTGCCATCTTGACAATTGTTATTCTTATGAAGTCATTCACTGAAAGTCTTCAATTTGTCACACAGGTGATTTACAAGCCTGTCAACTTTGTTTCGACTTACAGGGCAAGTATCTTTACAGCAGTCATATTGACAACTTTTTTTTCTTGACAAGTCGCTCACTATAGCTGGGGCATCTTTCACTAACAAGAACCTACCTTAAAGACTTTCTTGTCATTTACTATTGCTGATTCTTCTCGAGGTACTAATTGTCTATTAACCCATTCACCAATTATTTCTTACAAGACTGACACATTTTCTTCAAAATCGAACATCTTAAAAAAAATGTTGTTAATGTAAACGGCACGAAAAAACTTGATATTGAAGAAAGTTGTCAATATGACTTTTTCTGAGTGAAAGGCATTACAGTTACAGTGAATGACTTATTTAAAAGAAATGTCGAGATAGCCGCCCTGAAGATATTTGTCATGACCAATTAAACAAGGGAATGCCAGCCTGTGTGCATGGCTTGCCAAAGAAAAGTTATCAAAGTGACTGATAATGATCAAAAAAGAAACAAAAGAGCTAAATACAAGTGAGCTAGAAAAGCAACTGAGGTCGCCCAACAACTCCCCCCCCCCCCCCCAAAAAAAAAAAAACGTTTTTTAAAACGACAATCTGAAAATAGAATACGTCATACCACACATTGCCAGTTCACATTGCCTAAAGACGTTATTAAATTATTAATAATACACGTGTACAAACTCAAATTCTGGAAAAAGACTGCAGTCCAGAACTGGACAAATAATGGAAACTTTTTCTTATATCTAATCCTTACGTCCCTTTTAGAACGAAACAATTTGTTCTTTAAAGCCCCACCCTGGCTTTTGCCAGGGGCCGCAATATAGACAGGCCATAAATGTGGCCAATTGTCTGAACGCGGTTTCTGGGACCTCTCCATGGTGATCCTCATCCACATGGTGGCACTTTGTGTCATCAGGTGTTTATCACTTGTGTGTTGTGCTGGGGGGGGGGGGGTAGAGAGTCAGCCAGTCAGTCAAACTTTTTTTTTGATTTTACACCGAGTGAATGCGAAGAAGAAGAAGAAAAGAAACACACGCACGAACAAGTTTTACGGAATGTGTTCTTTTTAGATTCGACATTCGAAAAGTAGATATTTGAGTCACTGGATGTCAAACCTTCAGGCTGCCGTCTTGGGGAACAAAAAAAAAAAGGGGGGGGGGAGGGTGGGGGGTAGGTAAAATGAAGATAGTGAATAACTTTTTTTTTTTTTTTCAACTGCCGAATGCCGACTTCTTTTTCTTAAAGTTCACTCCGTGTAGCTTTGGTAATCATGTCTACTCACAACGTGTATTTTCAGTCAACTCTGAAACAGTTGATCCTCCATGCCATGACGTCAAACTGTCCAGCTTAGTTTTTCTCGGTCTCCCTCAGCGTCTCCTGCCCTCCAACTTTTCTACTGTCATGATGTACTCCAGTCTTCTTCTTGTCATCACATGACCAAAGAATGTAGATTGCCCCCTTCTGATGTGGGCAGTCAGTTCACTTCATGATTCAGTTTCTTTCAAGACATCTTAAAAACTCCTTTCATTTGTCCAGGGTATTCTTATAACTCATCTAAAAAACCACGTCTTCACCACTAGGGTGCAGATAAATATTTTGGAAAAGCAACAGCTTAATGTTCACATCAAATACGGTATGTGTTTTTGTTTTTTTTAAATACAAATATCGGACTGACATCCATGTATCCAGTAAGTCTCAAAGCTTGAAGAAGGCCTTTTACTTATATTTTAAAGAAATTATTATGTTGCATTAGAAAGAAAGTGGAATGAAACAATGGCTGGATTATATTGACAGACAAAGAATAAAATGGTTCGGCTATCTAGTGAGAATGCAGCAAGACCAGACTGCATATGAGACTTTTCACAGTAGAACTTTTGGGAGGAAGGCGAGAGGAAGACCAAGAAGGTTATAGATTAATGGTATAAATGAAACCTGCAAAAAGTAGAACAAATCCATCACTCAAGCCACCCGAGAAGACCACGAGAATTACAGAAAAATACGACACTGGATTACAACCTGGTAACAGCGAGAGGACAAAAGAATAAAGAAGATTATGAATAGGGTGGGCACCCACTAATGAAAACGGACACCAACGCAGACTATTGATTATTGGTATGGATAGATGAATTCATGGAGGCAACCCAGCTGGCGATCTGACCTGAGCTTACTAAAAGAAAGGCAAAGAAAAAGAAGAATTGAATTATACACTTACTTGTGAATTTCTAAGCAGGAAAATGGCATCAGTTTCTGTTAAAGTCAAAGGCACTGAGAGCCACGTAAGTGTAATGCCTAGAAACGTGATTGCTGTTTTGAATGTCTTAGTTTAAATCCGCATCGTGTGGGATTTCTGAAATGACAGACTCCAAGGTCGACCCTGTCTAAAATGTACCAATTAAAGTCCCAAGAAGTTAGAACATTGGGCGTTATGTTTATCTCCTCACTCTTTTAGTGCCGATGTTCTATAAAAATGTACCAGTCTTGATACCCCGAAGCACCCATTGCACGATAACAGGTCCTTTTTAATAAGAAGCATATTCAGGTTTAAAGCTGAAGGTTAGTAAACAAATCAACAGACACGATTACATAAACAAACAACACATCTATAACTCATTATACGTTTAATATTTACACTGTTTAAATAAATTACACTAAAGATATAGTTAACAGAAATACATAATTATAACACTAAAGATATAGTTAACAGAAATACATAATTATAACACTAAAGATATAGTTATCAGAAACACATAATTATTATCTAAACTAAAATCATTTGCATCTAACACTAAAAACGAAGGACACAAGAAATTTAATTTTAAATGACACAGAATGAAAATTAAAAAAAAAAATATTGGAAGAAACTGTAAAATCTTCTGTCTGGTCCTTATCTTCGCAAAATTATCGGTTTATTTTAACACTTATCAGCAACACTGGCCCTCAAGTCGACCAAGCCTAAAATGGGTAGCAAGTAATGTACCGTGATGTAAAGGTTATCTACGGGATGTTAAACACATCAATCTTCGAATGCCTATTGGTCTGTCAAATTCTGAGCGGCTTCGTTATCTTGCTGCAGGTCCTTTGCAACACGTTTCTCATCTGACGGGGCATGCTGCTGACGTCACCAAACCGGACAAACGATACGTTAAGTTTTCACTCTAACAGTCCCGTTTTCCGGTATGTTCACTGCCGCCCCCTACAAAAATTCTAAGAATAAGCTTGAGAATATATGTATTACACACAATATAACAACATGAAACATAAAGTACACAGTTGTTATCCTGCAAACATCACAAAAAGCTGATTATGCGTATTGTTTCATGCAGTTTACACGTCCATTGTATTAATATCCCCAAGCTTACTCCTATAATTTGTGTGGGGCACGGCAGGGTACACAACGAAAAAAAGGGACTATCAGAGTAAAAACAACGCATATATAGCCCGGTTTGGTGACGTCAGCAGCATGGCCCGTCAGATGGAGACGGTCTTGCTCAGATCGCCAAACGCCTGAAATCGATTCGATCCCCTGTCAACATACCTACCATGAATTATGAGATATGATTTAAGAACTGACTTCATGGCATTGGGAATATATTTTCATAAGTGCCCTGTCCCCTCGTTAGCAGCAAACGCATAATTCCTATTTTAATGGTACCAGTTATATTGAGTTTAGAAAGAAAAAATATAAAGCAAGTAGGGACAGAAACAAACAGGCATGCAAATAAGAACTACACGAAATAAATTAGAAGAGCTGTCAGATGAGATAAAATACTGTTTATTATAAATACCTGTAATAGAATTGAACAACTCTAGATGCAAGGTAGAGACAGAGACATGTTTAAAGAAATTAAAACATCAGAAGGTGAATTCAGGCCTTCTTTTCATGTAATAAGTGATAAAAACGGTAACACATTAACTGGAACCAAAGACATATTAGAAACATAGAAAGAATACTGTAGAGAAACGTATGAAGATGTGACAAGTAATCCAAAAACTTGTGAGAGTTATGAAAAAAAAACCAGAGCCTTTACTGGATGAGGCACGATCAGCAAATACACAGCCTGAAGAAAGGGAAGTCACCAGGTTGCGACGAAATACCAGCAGAACTAATTCAAGCAAGAGGAGAGGACAACGTTGGAGTCTACCATGCACTGTGCTCGAAGATCTGGAGCAGTAGCATTTGGCCTACAGAGTGGAAAAGAACAGTCTATATCCCTCTACCAAAGAAAGGAAATCTGAAACTATGCTCCAACTACCGTAGCATCTCATTAATAAGTCATGCTAGCAAAATTCTCTTACTAATTATCATAAAAATGATTGAAAGGAAATATGAGCTAGATAAAGCACAAGCAGGATTCAGACAGGGTAGAGAAACTAGGGATCACATCTTTAATGTGAGAATAATTTTTGAAAAATGGAGAGAATACAACGTAGATCTTCATGCTTGTTTCATTGATTATAGCAAGGCGTTTGATTGTGTCCAACACCACAAACTGGACTATTATGGAAAGTATGGGGTTTCAGGTGCATTTGGTGCATTTAATTGAAAATCTTTATCATGAACAACAAGCAGCCATCAGAGCAGCTGGTGAAATATCTGATTGGCTCGAGGTGCAAAATGGGAGAGGTAGGGGTGCATTCTCTCACTATACCTATTTAATATATAAGCGGAAAATATAATGAGAAATGTCAGAAATGACCAGACTTGTGACAGTTATGATCCGCTCAAAATTGGTGGCAATCCTATTCCGGAACTCCGCAACACAGACGACACAGTCCTCCTTTCGAACAGCGTAAAGGGAATAGAAAATGTAATATTGTCCGTCCAAAAGCACAGTGAAGATCAAAATCTGTTCTTGAATTTAAAGAAAACGAAAATAATGTCCACAGATAAAACTGGCTGTCACCCAAAAATAACAATAAATGATGAAAAAAATTGAAAATGTCAAAAACTTGGAATATCTAGGCTCTATAATAAACAACTATGGAGACTGACATAAATTAAAAAGAGGATCTCCATAGCAATGCAAAGATTGAACAGACTAAAACGTCTATGGTTAAGCACCAGCATGGAGATAATTAGAATTTTGAGAGCATGCATCTTTCCTGTGGCTACATACGGATGCGAGTCGTGGACTATCTCTCAGTCCTTAAGAAAAAAGAATAGGAGCTTTTGAGCTGAAATGCTATAGAATGATTCTCAGAATATCTTGGACAAAGAAGAGGAGAAATACTGACATTTTGAAAGATCTGAACGTCCAGGAAGATTGGCTAATAAACAGCATCCTTTCTCGGGAGCTGAAATATTTTGGTCATATCGAGCGCCATGACGGATTGGAAAAAATTATAGCAGAAGGCATTGTACCAGGAAGGAGGGGCAGGGGCCGACCGACACGAGATGGGCACAGGATATAAGTGGCTCCTTGAGTTTGAAAGTACATGAGGCGGGAAAACTGGCGAGAGACCGAGTTTATTTCAGACAGACTGTGATGAGAGCGACGTTCTACAAAGGACCCACTACATGATGATGATGAATGGTCTGATTGCACGTGTATCTCGCTTTTCCCCTGAGAGCTGAGATTCGGCCTGATCCCCTGGTAACCTTTCGCAATCTACTGCAATTTTAATCTTTTGTGTAGGCAGTTTATGTTTGCCTATTATCTACTATTCTCTTTCTACTTCCCTACAGCTCAAAGATTATGAATTCCGTTGCTGCTCCTTACTTTTCATTCTTTTCTATCTGCACCTAAACAACTGTAACCTAGAAAAGAGTGTGAACTAAATCACACCGTGCGGACCAAACGTTCTGCCTACACTGCCCGAGAAAAATATCACATAGAATTGGTTTAACCAGAGTTTGATCAGACATGAAAAAGACCCTTTTTCTTCGCCTTCAGGCGTAGTGGGCATATGGGGTTGACCTATATTTTATAGATCAATCTGCACTTAATGAGTGATGTGGTCAACATCACACAGGCCGCCTTTACTTTCCAGGATTGTAACTGGGCACCCACTTAAGGCAGGGTCCACCAGGAAGTAAAAAAAAAAGGTGTGGCTTGGTGAGGAACTCACGACCTATATCATCATTATTTATGACGGATTAAGATCAGTATATCTATCAGTCTGGATTAGCCCTTCCCTTCTTTAAGTAAACCCCTGTATATTTTACATTCAGCCAACACGCCGTAGAGAAAGTCGCTTGCCAGTGAAGCTTTAAAAAAAAAGTGTGAAAGTGATTCTTGATTAAAAGCCAACTTCTAAGATAAAACAATAATTATTAAAAAAAGAAAAGAAATGTTGTTCATGTTAGAAAATGTTTGTTGACAATTCTTTCTCTGATCGGTCGCTGAACTGGTTGATTGTCGGTTGCGGAGTCACAATTAGCTAGGGGAAGAAAATTAATAACATTTTCAGTGAAACAAAAAATAAAAAATGTGTAAGAGTCAGGTGTGCCTGATCTTGATGCCGGATACCTCTTTTCCCATGCGCCCAAAGATAGGCTACACTTTCTCTTTTAATACGTACAACAAAACATCATTCGCATGCACTCGCTGTAGACGAACACTGAGTTAATATAAACATGGTCCTCTCCACAGGGATGAATTATTATAGTTCAATGGTTGACTCGAATTTTTTGTTTAAATCACACGAATTCTTGATTTTTCTGTTCATTCTTTTTCATATTAACTTAATCGACCAAGCTGGATTTATCAGGCAAGAATGGATTGCAACACTAAGAACTTTACTAGTAGCTGCCCTAACCTTCATCTTTGTGCCAGGTCATGCAGGTGTTCAAGGGAACGAGCGTGCAGACTATCTTGCTGACATTGCGGTTGCTATGGCTGGTCCAGACTGGACATAAGTAATGTTATCAATGACATGCGCTGCACTTACCGTAGAAGGGACACGCTAAAGGACATCACTCCGTATACTAATCTAGACTGGTTGACATGGGGGTGCAACTTTGAGCTGAAAGAAATACACATTTCACTAAGGAAACAAAATGTTTCATTAACCAACACAGAACAGGCGTCATCAGCCGTTTTAACACTTGTGGAGCTTTTGAGGAGGAGATCAGAGATCTGCCGGAGTACTGTGATGATAATCCTTTCTAATCACTAATCACTTATCGACTGGTATAACAAAAAATAGATTGAAGAACACTAATGTAAACAATAACATATCAGCTTCCTCTGCTTTCTGGGACATCATCGCCTAGCACCCCTCAAAGGCTAGTTTGACTGGGAAGCCATCAACACCCTGGTCATTGGCTCGCCATTAGACGACCTGGCCGCCAGTCAGGGCTGTATGTATGTGTGTCTCTTGTAATCGCATCAACACTGCAGGAGTCCTTTTCAGGGCGCTTGGTGGCGGTCAGTGTTATGCCATTTTATATGTCGCTTATAACCTAGTCACAATTATAGCCTAACGTTTTCCCCTTCGTAGGTGCTGGCTGAAGGTAAGGATTTTTAATTTGTTTTCCCCAGGACAACATCTACCTACCACGCTCCGAAAGCCAGTGTTAATACTGACATTTCATCTTATTTTAAAACATTTATAATTCTCACCTCAAAACCAGACCTGGTAACACTGTAATCTGTTACGAAATTCACGGTGAAAGAGTTATATTCGGGAAGATAGAACGGGAAACTAAGTCCTGTCTCCCAAATACCACAAAATTTGGTTCCTTGCAGATTGAGAGCATCCCATACACAGTTAGGATGAAATTCCACATCAAAATGCCTGCAATAAAAAGTAGGGCAATATCTTCTTCTCGTTGTCGATACTTTGTCTATGGCGTTGTTAATTACGTGATTTTTTGTTGGAATTTATGTTTTATTTTGGAATATAGTGACAACAGTTGAAAAAGGATGACAAAGGTATGATCCGTGCAGAGTGGCAAGCACCCCTTCAGCTATTTATAAGATCTAAAGCAGTGCTTTTCAAACGTTTTGGGGCCCACCGCCATCTTTTGAGTAAAAAGACACCCCCTTTACCCCCACACCCCATTTTCAAAAGGAAGTATCATCATCATCACCATATGCTATATTGGTGAGCAGCGACTGTCACGATTCACGATCCTATACAATGAACATAATTACGTATCAGATCAGTTTTATTATCTCGAATCAGGCATGTGGCCAATGTAGTTTTTTCTTTGCTTTCTCCCCCGCCTTCTTTCTCCATGTCTTGCCAGTTTTGACGAAGTTCTAGAGTGTATTCTTTGACGTTAAATATACATTCTGTAATCGAACAAACAGAATGATGCAATGACAAATTGTTTTCTTTTATATTGTATTTTTTTTTTCCATTGTCCTACAACATGCTATGATCTGTAATTTTTGTGGTTTTCTTTCTAGTTCAACTTCATCATCATCATTAACACCAGGTGCCTTGCCGACTGGCGTGGGTGATCATGCTTCTCCACAATCGGCGATCTCCTGCAGCATGTATCAGTTCGTGTGCTGACACACTTCCATGCCATGCAGCAGGACTGTCAAGAATCTTCTCTCGTTGTATGCCCCTTTCCCTCCTTCGACAAATCTTTCCAGTGGTCACAACATGTTCCATTTCCCTTCTTCTCATAAGATGGCCGAAAAATGATGACTGTCTCCTTCTGATGTCTGTGATAAGTTTTCTTCGGGCCCCGCCTCTTTCAAAACCTCTTGGTTACTTTTTCTGGCTGTCCAAGATATTTTAAGCATTCTTCTATAAAACCATAGCTCTGAGGCCTCAAAAATTGTTTGGTCTGCCTACCGATTGTCCAGGACTCACATGCAAACTGGATGTATGTAGCAAGCAAGAATTCTTTTTCTAACCCTCATTGACAAAGATAAATTGCATAAGATGTTCTTCATTTTATAAAATGTAGTTTTTGCCTGTCGTGCTATGTTTCTTATCTCAGTTATGCATCTTCTATCTGATGTTATCTGATGTTATCTACCACCACAATATCTACCCTATCCTGCAGTTCTTTCTGACATGTTGCTAGCAAGACTGTGTCACCAGAATAACGTAAATTGTTTATATTACATATACCAACCAAAATTCTGGGCATATCAATTAAAGATCTCATTATATATTCACTGTATAGTGAAAACAAATCAGGTTACAGTACACATCCCTATCGTACACCCCTCTTTATGCTCTGAAATATACCTAAACAGTTGTTAATTCTTATAGCTGCTGTTTGCTGCCAATAAATATTCTTTATTATTCGTAGATCTTTTCCATTAATGTTTAATTTTTCCAACAGTTCGATTACTTCTTCATGCTTTACACAGACAAATGGTTTTGTATAGTCTATGAAACATAAATACAAATCACTCTTTATCTCTATAGCTCTTTCTGACAATGTGCCTAGGATGTAAATGGCATTGTTTGTACCTTTTCCTTCTACAAATTCGCATTGTTTATCGCTGATTTCTGGTGTAATTTTGTTTCTTATTCTTCTCATAATTATTCTCAGTAAAATCTTAGTCATGTGACTCATAAGACTTATTGTGCGATGGTCTTCACATTTCAAAGTGCCTGTTTTCTTTGACAGAGCTATAAATATGGATTTTAAAAGGTCATTTGGAATATACCCACTATTATAAATATCATTTAAAAGTTTAATTATTATTTCAATCCCAGAATCTCTCAGTGCTTCAATTTCTACAAGTGAGATGTTGTCTGGCCCGGGTGCTTTTCCTTTTCTTCATGTAATGTAATGCATCTTCAACTTCTGCAGTCATTACTGGTGGGCCATCATTGTTGGCCTGCAATTCTACATCTGGTCTGTTATCATCATACATTTCCTCTATATACCCTGTCCATCTGCTAATTATATTACTATGTCCCAACAATAAGTCATCATCTTTTGATTTGAAACATCCATGCTGTTACGTGCCATCTTTCCTGTTAACATAATTATTTGTCGGTATATGGAATGTGAGTCTTTCCTGTGATTTTCCCCAATCTCTGTTCACATTTGATTCAACCAGGCTTCTTTAGCCATTTTGCATTTATTCACTATTTATTGTTGTATTCTTAAATATTCTTCTTTATCATTCTTTTGTTTCCTTCTTTTATCCACCAACTGCAGAATTTAGATTGACATCAATTTTTTTTTGCAACTCTAAGGGTTGGTGGGATTGTCTCTTTTGATGTCTGCTGAATTGACTCACGCAACATATCCCACTGTTCATCATTAGTCTGCATAATTTTCATTGCATTATACCCGTTTTGAACAGTGACATTATACTGTTCCTTAATTTCTTTATCCGTTATAAGCATTCTTCAATTTACCCTGATGTTTTGGGAGTTTTCTTAATAGTGTTATGTTTTATTCTAATATTTCCTGTAACTAAATCATGATCACTAAAGCAGTCTGCTCCTGGTCTAGTCTTTGCTTCAATTAAGCTGCCGCGGAACTTTCTTGAAATCAAAACAAATTCAATCTGATTGCGGTCATTATCACCAAAACGTTTACAATTCCACAATCTTCGAGAATAGTGTTTAAACCAGGTGTTATCTATTATCATGCTGTGCGACTCAGCCTATGCTCTTAATCTGTCACTTCTCACATTCTTTACTTCTAGGCCACAGTCACCCGTTATTCCCTACACTTTTTCACTTCCTACTTTCGCGTTGAACTCTCCGAGAATTATGTTACTTGACAGTTTTTGCACTATGTCTAACTTGTCATAAAATGCGTCAATATCTTTATCTGAACTATCTGCTGCTAGGTTTAAATCTGTACTAATTTAATGTCAAACAGTCTGCCGTGCAATTTTACTAATGGTACTCAATCTGATATTGTAAAAAATCCTTTCACTGTTTTTGAGTTCTTTGGATCTAACAAATAATACCAGCTCCCTTACTTTATTCCTTCCCACCTGAGTAAATAATTTTGTGTTGATCTGAATACTTTTCCCCTGCTCATGGCCATCGCATTTCACTAATTTCAAATATGTTGATGTTCATTCTCTTCATTTCCATCTTGATGTTATCCAACTTTCCGTTTTGTACAAGTGTTCTGACTTTCCATGTACTAATGTTCAGGATATTTCTACGATTTACTTTTTCTGCGGTAATTGGATGACGGTCGGGTATAATAAGTAGAACACGATGCTCTCTTTCGGATAAGGTGATTCCACTGGAATCCCCATTCACGTCGTTATTTGAATTCGTTATGTTTCGATGCATGATTTTCTAAGGATAATACAGCGGCGGTTTCCACTCCCTTGCCTTCCGCTGTTTGTATATGGTTTGACTCCAATAGCCTTCGTGTGAAGAGACTTACCCTGCAAGGCAGCGGGGGGGGGGGGGGGGGGGGTTATGACACCTCCTACCCACCGATAGCCATGTCGTGAAGTTTTGGGGTATAGTCTATCAGTTCAACTTCACAGTGTTTTAAAGCTTTCAGAGAGATGTGGCTGTACGAGGTTGCCTGTATCCTTCGTAAGCTCAACTTGCTTTCCATTTTCATAAATACAGCTGTGAGCTGGAACCGACTGTCTGATTAGTTCTTATCTTGTGATCAGCTTTCTGATCTCCCTGCTAGGAAGAGAGATTGGGGTGGGGGGGGGGGGGCGTAATGATTTTAAGTTCCTTTGTATATGTGCCAGAGAGGGTTTGGTTGCAGTGAGAGTTATAGCTGCCATGTGTGGTCAACAACGGCTGCTAGTCATCCTCTACCAGGGTTTGATCCGCTCTGTCATAGAAAATGAACTGGCAATCCTCACCCTCAGCAAGGCACACATCGATAGACCGGAAAAGGTACAAAATAAAGCAATGCGCATCATATGTGGCTGCATCAAAGACATCTTATTTAGAACAGTGAAGTACCTACTAGATCTCCCACATATTAACAGTAGGCTTGATGAAATGCCTCATCACTGGAGGATGCTGTTATATATATATATATATATATATATATATAT
The DNA here is from genome assembly GCA_905116865.2 of Candidula unifasciata. Classification (NCBI taxonomy): domain Eukaryota; kingdom Metazoa; phylum Mollusca; class Gastropoda; order Stylommatophora; family Geomitridae; genus Candidula; species Candidula unifasciata. The sequence continues at coordinate 24,731 of CAJHNH020004012.1, read as the reverse complement.
ATATATATATATATATATATATATATATATATATATATACAGATGGTCTGTGATTCGTCAGAAGCGAAGCACATGGGCTTTCAAAGGGGAAAGTCATTAAAGATGACACTGAAGCCTTTGCTTCTACCACAGCAGCATGACAATGACGGTCATGGCTGTGACAAACCCCCCGAATGGCTGAAAACAGGAGTTCACCAATGCATACTTGCCCAGCGACTCAATGATCATGCAACAGAAGATCAAGGTGGGGGACATACTGAAACAGTGATCCATTTAAAAAAGCACGCAGCGTTTAACAAAATCACCTTCATTTTTGTCCCAGGGCATGCTGGTGTGAAAGGCGATGAGAACGCAGACGCTCTGACTGGGAGTGCGACTATCAGGAATGGGCCCTTTATGGACAGGAGAGACATCATCAGTGCTATACGAGAGACTAAAGGCTGTGAGGCTTTCAGTTTTGTGGAAAATGAATTTTAACTAAATAGACTGCATACCCTGGGTGTAAAAATGGAGCGGGGAGACAGGAAAACTATGTGGAAGCCACCAGTCGTTACCTAAGCCAAAAGAGAATGGGAATTGTACCCTTAAAAAAAAAAAAACACTGGAAGACATACACAGGAGGAGATAGGAGCACTACTGGTCATGTGCGATGTGCGATGAAGATTATCTAAAAATGTTAACAATGAACAATGTATGCGTGCATGTTTGTATATTTGTATGTGTGTGTTTGGCTTCTTGGGGGGTTGGAGTGGGGGTGGGGGGGGGGGGGGCGAACACGCGTATACAAATACTGGAGGGATGCAGAATCCTAAGTATAAAAAGTGATAGAGTTCTTTGCCCTGACTCTTTCTTGTTTTAGATTGTTGACGAGACTTCCAGCACCATACTAGATAAGTCTAAACAGCTAATCCACAGTTTCCGGTACCGCCCACTGGACCATCCCAGCCCTCTTTCCCAAATTTGATGAATGCAGCCAGCTACCGCCCAAGAGCTTCCCAGGGGTAGGCAAGAGGTGTGAGTGAGTGTGTGTGTATGTGTGTGTGTGTGTGTGTGTGTGTGTGTGTGGTGGATACTTGGGAAAAATCGGCCCAGAGGAGAGGAAAACATGCAGAGGTGAACTTTGCTCAAATATAATGAAGCTTTTCTTGAAATTAAAGAAACATTTATCTGAAATAGAGTTATCGTGAACCTGCAACAACAATGAACTTTTGCCTGAAATGAAATGATATTTTACCTAAGATGAAATTAACTTGTCTCTGAAATAATATGATATTTTAAAAATTGTCTTTGGCTGATATGAAATTAACTTCTGCACGCAATGGAATGTAGACTTTTATAAAACGAAATGAATATCTACCTAAACTACAATGAAACTTTATCTGAAACATAATTAACGTTTACTTGGGATGAAACTAAGTTTTACCTGAAATTAAATACCAAGACCAATGGACCATGGTCACTGTGAATAGTCAGTGTATAGTTGACATTGAAGGGGTAGGTCCCTCTTCCATAGTTAGGGCTCCATATGACGATGGGAAGGCTTGCTGCGTTGAGGTTCACGTCAATCGGTACGGGATTCAGTTCGTAGAGTGAGGTGTAATTCTACGAAGAACAATATTTGAAAATCTTTGTACTGTGTGTGTGTGTGATTGTGTGTGTGTGTATGTGTGTGTGTGTGTGTGTGTGTGTGTGTGTGTGTGTGTCGTGGAGGTTAGTGGATGCGTTTTATAATTCTTGACTTTTCTGGGCCTGATTATTAAAAGCATTTCCGAAATTTGAAAAAAAAAAAGACTGTTTTTAGGTATTTTAGATATTGGTAAAAGAGTATCACCGTGGACTATATGAGAGCATCACCACGTAAATTTGTGTGTGTGTGTGTGTATGTGTGTGGAAGGGGGGGGGGGATGAGTCTCCGTCGCTAAGTGGTCAAACCGTTCACCTTGCGCTCTAAAGATCGTGGGTTCACAGAGGCGCCATTAGGTCAAGAATGCAATTCTTACGATTCCTGGGGATCATAGCCGGAGCTACGTAGGTCGTGCTCTGTGCGACGCTTTCGGCACTCAGCTAGCTGTTCTGCGGAGAGGGACTGGGCCTTGTGGAAAAAAAAAAACCTGGGCATTGAAGTCGATCTTTTCACCTTTACCTTTAGGTAATACTTCCAAAAGACAACATTTGGATGGCGCATGTCACATGAAGAGATCATACATTTTGTTTAATGTTCTAAAAAGCCACTTATGACTAATTCTTTTTCTTCTTCGTGTGCACTGAAAATGATGGTTGGCAAGCTGTGTTGTGATTTACAGATTGGCTATGATATGTGGACATTTCTGTGTGGCGTGGAATTCGTATATATAGCGAATGCACTATGTATAGTCTATAGAAGATTATCATCCTCATCATCATCATCATTATCATGTGCCTTGCCGCTTGGCGTAGGTGCTCATGCATCTTCACAGATCTTGATCTCTAGTTGTCTAGAACAGCTCTCTTGATGATATCCCTCCATGCCATTGTTTCAGCCCATCCAGCATCATCTCTCTTGGTCTGCCTCTAGCCCTTTTCCCACACTGATCTTTCCAGTTGTCACAATGTTTTCCAATGCCTCTCTTCTTATTACGTGGCCAAAGAACAGCGTTTTTCCCCTTTTTATTGTTGTATATAAAAATATACTTTCATTAGCTTCTTTCAAACAATCGTTGTTAGTTACTGTGGCAGTCCAAAATATTCGTAACATTCGTCTCAGAAACCACATCTCTGTTGCTTCCAAATTCTTTTTAATCTGTTCACTGACATTCTGACTGACTGACTTTCCCATCCCACCAGGACATCGCACAAGCGATAAACACCCAATGACACAATGTGCCACCATGTGGGTGAGGATCACCGTGCAGAGTTCCCAGAAACCGCGTTCAGCCTTTAGGCCACATTTATGGCCAGGCTATAATGCGGTCCCTGGCAAAAGCCAGAGTAGGGCTTCAAAGAACGAAAAATTTCATCCTTAAAAAGATGAGGATTAACTGACATTCTAAGATTCGCTGCCATACAGCAGAACCAGTTCTATGTAACATTTAGCACCCTCTTTCTCACATTAAATGAGAGTGATTTATTGCATAGGATATTCTTCATTTTCTGAAATACTGCCGTCACACATTTTTCATCTGACAATATGACTGTTCCCAGATATTTAAATTTATTTATCTGGTTTAGCTTTTTCTCTTCAGTTGAAATACCATAATGTGGTGTTATCTTCTTTTTTAATATAATTATTACTTCCCCTTTTTAAAAAATTGATATTCAAGAAAAGTCCTTTCTTACCCCTCTCCATCTCCACAAAATCCAACAGTTGTTGCAAATCAATTGAGTTACCAGCTATCAAAACTGTATCGTCTGCATAACGCAAATTGTTTATATTGTATACTCCCACTTTTATTCCTGCTTTTGCTTTTATTTTCCTCAAAATTACTTTACTATTTGGACAGAAAAGGTCTGGGGATAATATGCATCCCTGTCTTACTGTTTGCTTTGTCTGTTCAAAAGTACCCAATCTGTTTTCCACTTTAATTGCTGTTACTTGGTTCCAGTAAATGCTTTCAATTATTCTGAGATCTTTGTCATCTACATTGATGTCTTTCAACATTTCTATAATTTACTTATGTTTAATTTTGTAAAATGCTTTTGTATAATCTATAAAGCACAAATATAAGTCCGTTTGTATGTTCTAAAATATAAGTCCATTTGTATCTTCTACAGAACATACTAGAATATAATTATTTCTCTGTTGTGTACAAGATAAACAATGACAGACATATAAAACGTGGTACTGAGATCAGCTTCACTACTGCCGTCCAAGAAGCTAGTTAAGATTCCTAGTAAAAAGACAGACCTCACACACAGGCTCTATACTTAAGGAATCTCAAACAACTTTGTGATCAAATGACCGGCAGGAAGTTAAAAAAAAAACTTGCACCCTTAAATTTGTAAATTTATAATATTTCTACTTTAAAGCACTTCGATGAGGTACAAGGTGGAAGAGAAGAAGAGAAGATTAAGAAGCAGAAATTAACATGTAGAGTAAATTTAGTCCAGATCAGCTGGTCACATTCTGACAACAGATCAGATTTAAGGAAATCTTTAACTTGGTCACCTCTAATGACATGCGTGCCAAGAGGTAGTAGGGCTGTTCTCACATATCCAGAAATTAACACCCGAGCGAACATGCAGAATTTTGGATATTATTAATCTGTCTCCACTCCCGACACTTTATGTGGGGTGAAAAGTTGTTTTCCACTAGAGGCTCGGACCAGTCCATCGAGGTCGACACTTTATGTGGGATGAAAAGTTCTTTTCAACTAGAGGCTCGGACCAGTCCACCTAGGTCGACACTTTATGTGGGATAAAAATTTGATTTCCACGAGGAGCTAGGACCAGTCCACCGAGGTCGACAATTTATGTGGGATGAAAAGTTCTTTTCCACGAGGAGCTAGGACCAGTCCACTGAGGTTTACGCCCTTTCAACTGCTCCACCCAGTTGTTTTAGTGACCGCTTCCGTTCCTTTCATCGCAAGTCCAGCTGCTTTAGTATTTCGTATTAATATTATTGCCGAATACACGTACCATTGTCACATTGCGACGAGAGGTGGTGGAGTTTTGGAAAAAAAGGGGGAAGGGAGGGAATATACTTTACTTTACTCTTTCTTAACATTTTTGAAACTTTACTCATCTTTCCTTTTTTTTAATTTTTTTTGTTTTATCTTCCTATGTACTTTTCCTTTACTTATGATTTCTTTGTAACTTTCTTGTCCTTTACTTTAACTATTCATTATTAAAGTATTATTTTGTTTATTTCTATTTTACTTTGTGCATCTTTTATCTCAGCTTTACTACACTTCCTTAAATTGTTGCAAAATACTGGTCGGAAAAAAGATTGTGAATACTGCTAAATACTCGCAACAATAAAGTAGGCATAGATAGATCAAAAGTAAAAACACTACAGACCTGAGCAGTGACAGAGCTAAACATCAGTGCTAGCAACAAGGGAGCGAAATGGTGTCCGCTGATCGCCATCGAGTCAATTCGGGTATAATTACTTGTAAAGTGAGGATCAATCTATGGAGATAAATGGCTATAACAATTCATAGGCATATCACATAAATGTGTACTCTTCGTTCTGAAATTATTATGCGCACCAAGTTGGATTTTGGTTTGTCCAAAAGTAAGAAAGCTAAGACATTGGATAATATTGTAAGAGTTGGAAACAAACCAACGCTACATGATGATGATGATAATGCAGTGGTATATGAAACAGAGGAATTCCCATGCGTGCTCCGTCCTCATCTTCAACAGCCAGTGCAGAGTTCCAATACTGATGGTACCGGTCACAATCTGGTTATATGTCCGTCTTGCTTTTCCCCTGAGTGTAGTGAGCCGGCCAGACCCTCTGGTTACACCCAGGTGCCTCATTCTCTCTAGGCAATAATAATCTTGTTTCTCTACTGATTCCGTGGCTTGCTCCCAAAGGGTTTGACCACATCTGAATTGTCATGTATCAGTGGTGCAGATCCAGCCAATCAGTCTGCCTCTTCATTACCCACCACGCTGGAATAACCTGGAGAAAAGATCCAAAGATGCTCACTACCCGTGACCTTCAACAGACAGAAATGATGCGGAGACGGAGAGTGGAATGGTAATGTAAAAAGCCGTAGCAAATTACTAGTAGAAAAGCAGCTGAACTGCGTCTTCTTCTTTCTTCTTGTCTCTACTCCTGGAATTCCTCGCGGCGTCAGGACAGGAAGAGATCTCTGGAACGCGCCCTTCTGTTCTTCTCTTATAATGTACTTTTTTTGGGGTCTCTGATGTTTCTGCGGTCCATGTCTGCCTTGGAGCACAACTAAACGAGATGAAGCCTTATTACAGGTTTCCGAAAACACGGCGAATCTTTGGACCCGTCAAAGATGCAAACAGCAGTAAATGAAGAGTGTGAATCAATAACGAAATGCATAATCTGTTTAAATCACCACTGATCACTGGCATCATGAAAACTAATAGAATGAAATGGTTAGAGCATTTTGAAAGAATGTCAAATGACAGAGAAGTAAAAACTGTATACACGAGAGATTTGAATGGTCGTAGACCACGAGGCAGACCAAGAAGACGATGGAGAGATAATATCCAGACCTGCAAACATTTAGTGTCGCCAACTGGAAAGGCAAGGGCAACCAGACAGATGAATGGAGGCGGGTGATATCTGCAGCAATGAACCTCAAGGGCTCGGAATGCTGAAGAAGAAGATGAATATTTGCTTGGTCGACCTCTGGATCTGTTACCTCTGTATCTGTAAAACATTGCTGTCTGTTATGCCAATCTTGTTACAAGACAAAACCGTTAGATTTGTTCTCTACCTATAAAGTTCACTATTGGTTCTGTGCCGATTCTCCTCCTGATATCATCCTTCCTACGTCGATCTTTTGTTTTTGTTTTTGGTATCGTGGCTAGTTTCCTTCTGTCTTCTGAAGACAGTGTCCATGTTTGACATTGATCGCATAGCGTTGTTAAGAATAGTACGTTAAACAGTATTGTTTTAATGCTCGTATTCCCGTGCTTGCATTCCAGAATTGCTGCCGTTTGGCCTAAAACTTGATTGGCTTTATTGCAGGCAAATCTACAGCATGGGAAATTATTGTGAATGCCTTAAGTGATAAGAGCGACACGAAGAGGATATAGCTAGATATACAAACTTATGATCGCCTACCTTACAAGACGTCCTTCTCTTATTCAAGCTTTGTCTTTCTGTAGCTATACGGCATTTTTGAACGTATTTATATTACATGCATGTTTACACAAAGATGTAAACAAAATGTCCTTGGGAAACAAAATACTTCACAAAAAAATATAAATATTTATAGGCTCTGTAATGTGATATCAACATCAAGCCGGATTTATTTTTTATTTTAAAATAAAAGTACCTCCCAGGGTTCATTACCAAGTGTCTTGCCGGGGGGCGTGGTCAATTATACTTCTCTACAATCTGCGATCCGCAAATGGCTGTCAAGAATCTTCTCGCGCTGCTTCCTCTGTCTCTCTCTTCACGGATCCTTCTAGTTGTCACAACTTGTTTCAGTTTCCCTCTTCTCATAACATGACCAAAAAAATTGTGATGGTCTCTTTCTGATGTTTGTGATAAGTTGTCTTCGAGCATTCGCATCTTTCAAAACATCTGGGCTGCTTTTCTTAG
>CAJHNH020004012.1:7500-12500 GCA_905116865.2 Candidula unifasciata | reverse complement strand
CTTTCGGGCAGGATGCTTGTTATGAGCCAGTTCTCCCTGATGTTCAGCTCGTTGAAAATGTCTATGTTTGTCCTCAGTGTTCTAAGAATATACAATAAAATTTCAATTCAAAAGCTCCAATCTTTGTTCTTTCTTTCCGGGTTGAGTTTCTAAGGAAATATAATGTGATAGTCTCCCCTTGCTTTACACATTCACACGGTTGAGCATAACGATCTTAAGCAATCTTAGAATGCCTGGATAAGTGAGTACCCTACTTTGCGATTTATTGCTAACATGGTAAAACCACAGCGTGTTCCGCTTATTCCTGCGGTCACTGGGTCCCCGGCGTTAGCCACACCGAGGTGTATTTCCGTCCTCCACAACGAGGAAGTGCAGTTGGGATTTTCCCCTTCATCGAAACGTGAGGCCAGGGTCGCATTTCCCAAGCTCTCTGGGTACTTTTTGGATCTATCTCAATATTTATTCACTGTAATATGCAAACAAATAAAGTGACAATACGCATCCACCTCGCTCTGTATGCTCTGAAATGTTCCTAACTGGTTATTTATTCTTTTAGCTGTTGGTTGCTGCCAAAAGTGTTTTTTATAAGAAGCAAATCGTCTCAATCAATGTTTAACTTTTCCAATAGTTTGATCATTCCTTTACGAAATATGCAAGTCGTCCCCATGTGGGATGCACTTTTGTTGTTATTTGAAGCTCCACCCTGGCTTCTTCCGGTGGCCCTGAATATAGCCGGGATATAGATATGGCCTAGCCATAAATATGGCCTAAAGGCTGAACTGGGTTTCTGGGATCTCTCCACGGGTGATCCTCATCCGTATGGTGGTACATTGTGTTACCGGGTGTTTATTGCTAGTGTGGTGTCCTGGTGGGGTAAAAAGTCAGTCATAAGACTTAAAGTACGACAGCCTTCCCATTTTAAAGTGCCTGGTTTCTTTGGCAGAGCAATAAAAATATATTTTAATAGGTCCTTAGGAATGTAACCACTATTATAAATGTAATTAAACAATTTAGTTATTACTTAAATTTCAGAATATCCCAAAGCTTCAATTTCTTCTAATATGCTGTTGTCTGGCCAAGGTGTGTTTCCGGTTTAACGATATGTGTGACAAATAAACACATTACCAACAGTGACCGACACAACAGCTTACATATGTCCCAGAGTGAAGGAGTTGACAAAAACAGCAAAAGACCTGACAAGTCAATCGACAGCGAAAAAAAAAATGAATATTTATGCAAATACTCAGTAGTAAAGGTTAATTCTGTAAGATGGGAAATTGATATAAAATATATCTATTGTTTTCTTAATTCGTTACCAAAATAATCTTCTCATTGCACATGTTTTAGTTTTGAACATCAGGTGCATCTCCCCCCCCCCTCCTCTCTCTCTCTCTCTCTCTCTCTCTCTCTCTCTCTCTCTCTCTCCCGTTTATACCTCAATTTAATCTAAAAACACTTACTATATAAATATGATAATATCGTTTTACACACAAGGCCATAACCCGCTCCCGCTCCCCTCCCCTACCCCCCCCCTATCCCCCACCCCCAAAATAATTAAATATACAAACATAACAGGATTTGTGACGACTTTCACAAGTAGAGTATTATGTTTTATACTTATAACCAGGATGTAAGGTTATTTTTCAAAAGGGCATGTTACAACTTGAAATGGACAACTATTGGTGGCCATCTATTTTTAGAAGTGTTACACCCCAATCATGATATTTCTGTATCACACCGCCACAGCTACTGCTGCTGGTGCTACCACAACCAAAACCTTACTAGCACGAAAAGTGCCAGTACTAACGTCACAGCCGCTATTCTAATACTGGTGTAATTGCTATGTATAGCCCTGCTTCTACAACAACACTGACAACAATAGTAACAACAACTACAAATACCTATTACAACTACTACTTCTGCTACTACAACTACTACTACTACTGCTACTTCTAGTACTTCTACTACTTCTAGTACTACTACACGACTATTACAGTAACAACTATTACTACGACAATAGCAGCAGCAACAACAACTACTGCAGCTACCACCACTGCTGCTTCTACTAATAACTATAACTATTACCACTACTACCACCACCACTGCTACTAAATACCACCGCTTGTGGCTACAGGTATTACTTCTACACAACTACAGTGGAACTTCGCTTAACGAGCATAATTCGTTTCAGAACTTGTTAAGCGAAACGCTCGTTATACGAAACATTTTTTCTCATATAAATTATTGTAAAATTCAATAATGCGTTCAATGTCGAAAAAAGTACTCAACAAAATGATATGTATAATGTTTTTTTCAAAGAAAATTATATACATATTGTTAAGAAGAGGGAATCATCTTCATATTTTCTTCAAAAGCGGAACAAAACCACCTGAAATGCGAATTCGATGTGCAAAAAAAAAAAAAAAAAAAAGGGCAAAATGATTATGATACATAGCAAATAATTTTTTTTTTCACTAGAAAGATTTGTTTTCCCCAACGCTTCCAAAATTGGCAAAAAATGCGACAAAGTATTATCATTAAATAAATTTGCAGCGCGCACAGCCATTTTCTTATTAAAGTCATGCTTCTCAATGTAAGATGCAACTTTTCCCTGCTTTCAGCATTTCTCTCATTTCGCCAGAAGATTGTTGCTTTTCTGTTATCTCCTCCTACTCCTCTGTCAAACTTTTCTCCAAAACTTCTTGCTGTGAAACACAATGCAACTCCATAAGCTCTTCGGTGGTCAGCTCTTGGCTGTGCTCTTCCACACTGGTATCCTACAACAATCCCATGATAGTGACCAAAGACACAATCTCGTTGACTACAGGTACCCCAGGTACTGTCTCCAACCCCCTTAAAGTCACAAATTGACAAATCTCTCCGGCCAAAGCTTCTTCTAAGCAGAAGTTATGGTTCTCTTGGTAACCCCTTACCCCGCCTTGTTGATCATCCTAAGGCAGGCAACGATGTGGAAGTGATTTTTCCAAAACTCTTTGAGAGTGAGGTCTTTTCAGTCACCTGAAAACAATGCTGGCAGAGTGCTTTAGTGTAGAGCTTCCTAAAGTTAGAAATAACTTGCTGGTCCAAGGGCTGGAGTAATGGAGTGGTGTTGGGAGGCAGAAACTGGATCTTGATGAGTTAAATTCTTCAGGGAGGTCATCATGTAGGCCTGGAGGATTCATGTACATATATCACAATATAACGCAAGTTTGAGAAAATGTGTGATCACAAGCGACACTACGATGCTACTGGAACGAGTGCAAAACACAGCCTGATGTAACATGAGCACAATTCGGCACTTCTCCCTCTCATCGCCACTAGTTATGCGAAACGTCGCTCGTTAACCAAGTCATTTTTGAAACAATTTGTTTTTCTCGTTTTGAGAGGTGCTCGTTAAGCGAGGTTCTACTGTACTTATCTCTACAACTGAAGACAAAAACTACTATTCCTACGGCTTCTAATTGTCCCCGTCTTACTACTTAAAACTAATTCTGCTGCTGCTGTGACTTCTATTCCTACTTCACCCTTTCTCACTACCACTACTTCGACAACAACAACTACTACTACTGACTCCTACTACTGATAACTAGTACTGCTAATCGTGCTGCTCCTACCGTTCCCCCTTTTACCACCACTACAAGAAAAACTAATCCTGCCACTGCTGCTGGTTGTCCTACATTCACTACTGCTACAAACAACAACTACAACTGTATTGTGGCTCGTGCTTCTACTTTCGTACTTCTAGTTACAGGACTACAAAAGCCGGCTTCAGATTTTAAGCCGTGATCATATCTGCTGCTAGTTTCAGGTTAAGTAGAGGGAGAGAAGCTGCAAGATATTTTGCATCGGAACTGAGTTTCCTACTATGTTGACGAAAGTGAAAATATAGGTGATGATGACGATGATGATGATGATATGGAAACGAAGAAGAAGAAGAAGAAGAAGAAGAAGAAGAAGAAGAAGAAGAAGAAGAAGAAGAAGAAGAAGAAGAAGAAGAAGAAGAAGAAGAAGAAGAAGAAGAGGGGGAAGAAGAAAAAAGAAGAAGAAGAAGAAGAAGAAGAAGAAGAAGAAGAAGAAGAAGAAGAAGAAGAAGAAGAAGAAGAAGAAGAAGAAGAAGAAGAAGAGGAGGAGGAGGAAGAAGAAGAAGAAGAGGAAGAAGAAGAAGACAAAACAGAGGAGTTGAAGATATAGAAGAAGAAGTAAGAGGAGGGAGAGGAGAAGGAGGAAAAAAGCAGGGGAAGAAGAGGAGGAAGTAGAGGAGGAGGAGATGGAAGAAGAGGAAGACGAAGAAGATAATGAAGTGGCGGTGGTGGTGGAGGAAAGGAAAAGAAGAAGTAGAAGAGAATGAAGACTGGGATGAGAGGTAGGGTGAAGGAAGACCGGAAAAGATAAAATGAAGAAGAAATAGATTCTTTGCTTTATTTTACATCCTATTTTGCTCGTTACAATATAGAGACCTTTATAATTCTTCTGAGCATCCAACGGTACGAAGTACCGACACGTCTTATATGCGTCGTTTTTCCCCTTTCTGGCTACAGTAACAGAGATTGCTTTGTGTGTGTGTGTACCTCGCCCAGCAAAGATTTTGGATCTGGCCCAAGGGAGCCATATTGCAAGAGAAGCTATGGGAGACCGGTGGCGACCTTAAACGCACAATCCTATTTGTGACCCATACGGGACTCAATGTTTAGCATGACTGATGTCGAACGCAGAAGAAGAAGAAGAATGTGTGTGTGTGTGTGTGTGTGTGTGTGTGTGTGTGCCAGTACCGGCACCTTGTGAAGATACTTTGTGATTAGCACCTGTGCCCTGTTTTCTAGAATGAAAATGGCCCTAATAATATCTTGTCAATATCCTTGTTTAAAAAATAGGGTTTTACATCTAGTAGTAACAAACACTGGTATTGGGGAGATTGAGTTGAAACGTTATCAACAGATTCTCAGAATGTCTTGGACAAAGAAGAGAAGGAATACTAACATCTTAGAAAGATCTGAACATCA
>CAJHNH020004012.1:0-2500 GCA_905116865.2 Candidula unifasciata | reverse complement strand
TATACAAAGGAATGAAAGTATTCTCAGTTTTATAACAAGTAACTAAAATTGTAAATTGTGATTGACAGCTTAGTTAATTCACGAAAGCGGCATTAGCTTTAAAAAAAAAAATCACTCGTTCCATTTTGTCTGCATTAAGGCAGCTTCTTGTCTCACTGAAGGTATTTCCGGCTGTACTAAACAGACGTTCACTTGGTACGCTCGTAGGTGGTGCACAAAGATAACGCTTGGCAGTATGAACCAAGGTGAGAAATTTTTGATATGTTCATTTTCCACCAGTCCAGAAATGGGTGTAAGGTAACCACTATTCGTATTCGATCCGACCTCAACTATTCGGCCGAATACCGAATAGTTATTAGGTCCACTATTCGGCCCTGAAGCGAATATGAAGCAAATGTTCGGTACAGCCCTAGTATCAACAGTTGTAAGACAGAGAAGATCGCGCTACATTGGACACATCCTGAGAAAAAACTAGAAAAGAATTACCAAAAAGGCATTAACATGAGACATAAAGGGACTGAGGAGGCGAGGACGCCCTAAAGAAACCATAAGACGAACGTTGATGAGGGAGGCCAAAGCTGCTAGACTAGATTCCATCCGTGATTGAAGCATATTTGCTATTGATAGAACGTCATTCACTTATAAAAAGAACAAGGGGAGAACCGTGAGGTCGTAGAAATATTATAAATGTAATAAATAAACAGAAAATCTATTGATTGGCCCTCATAGAAGGAATGAGAAAGACGAAAGGACACACTAGACAATGTAGGAATCAAAAGCTGTAGTTACCCTGCCAGGAATGGATAGACATGACCAATAAAGATGATTTTTTTAGGGGTGCCTAGTTGGTCATGTTCTTAGTACACTTATTTCTAAACCGATGCGCACACGCCTTTTGGAGGTGACAGGTCATTATATCTTTCGATTTTCACGTCGCTCAGCGTGTCCTTCAATCTTTCAATTTTTTTTTTTAAAGTGTGCTCATCAATACATTGTCTGTTTTGTTTATTCAACAGGGTAGAACAAAAAAAAAAAAAACAAAAAAAAAAGGAATAGACTGTACACCTTATGTGATATAAAATGACACAACAGAATAAAGAATGTATTGTACCCGTATCTATTCATGTAATGTGCTGTTGAAGGCTTTTTGGTCTCATCTATTACTTGTCGATTGCGATAGTGTAAAACTGATCAATTCTACTTTTCGTTTATCTGGTAATTTGACAGAGAAAGACTCTGATCTTAGATTAGACCCAAGTAAAGCAACATAGGACACACATCTTTACCATCTGTCGTTCCACCCCATCATGCCCCGTGCGACGAGCGACCACCACCAGCTGACACAAAGTGTCGCTATTCGGACGAGAATCACACAGGCACAAGTCCCAGAAAACCCCGTTCATCGCTAAGTAACAATAGGGTTCCCGAATATAGCCGGGAAGGGTCTCTAAATTAATGAAAAATATTGTTCCACATTAGGGCTAGAGTATTTCTATAAATAAAACAGCTATCTCCTCACCAGACTTGCCTGCTAAATTAAGGGACCCTTTTCCCACGCCTTTAGGCGCATAGGGAATATAAGGCTAGACATGTATTTTATAGACCAATCGGTGATGTGGTCAGCATCACGCCGGCCGCCTTTACTTCCCAGGACTGCAGCCGGTATCCATTTAAGGCTGGGTCGACCTGTGAGCCAAAGACATTTAAAAAAAAAACGGCTCTGCCAGGGAGCAAACCAACGAGTGAAAGAGCACTCAAACACTCGAGCACCCAAACACTCGAGTACCCAAACAATCGAGTACCCAAACACTTGAGTATCCAACACTGGAGCATCCAAACACTCAAGCACCCAAACACTCGAATACCAAACACCCTAGTAGCAAACACTGGAGCATCGAAATTCTCAAACACACAAACACTCAAGCACCGAACCACTTGAGTACCAAATGCACGAGTACCAAACACTGGAACATCCAAACTCTAAAATACACAAACACTTAAGCGCCCAAACACTCGAGCACTATACATTTACCACCCCCCCCCCCCCCCCCCAACCCGCAACATTCAAACAGCCAAACATGAAATTACCAAACATAGTCACCTTCCGATTAAACATCCTTAAACATTTTCAACAGACAAGAATTCATTAGGCATTGATCCTAACATTGTTAAATATCTACAAGAAATAATATAACTACCACCAAAGAATAAACAAATAATCCACAAAATAAACCAGATCATCCAACTTAATTTTAATTACTATTTTGATCAGGCTCGTGTTTTTTCGACAGAAATCACGAAAAAGATCAAGAAAGAAACATTTGCAATGTTGCCAGAAAAGAGACAAGAAGAACAGCCGTTATAGGCAAAACGTTTGCCAGTAGAAAGAATGAAGTTGGCTAGGACAACACGTTTGTTAATTTTCATTGTCGGCCTGTAGTTATCCATCAGTGGAATGTACCTGTTGGTTTTTGGGTCAATGTCTGACGAAATCAGAAGG
>CAJHNH020004011.1:0-51123 GCA_905116865.2 Candidula unifasciata | reverse complement strand
GACCCTGTTTTCCCGTATCCGGGCAGCTTTCCCCAAGTGTTACACCAGGATCAGTTTTGGGGAGCAAAGTTATTGTGTAATAAAGAAAACCGTCACACAATCGGCTAGTAAATATGCAGAACTAGCCAAGAAGACATTTCCAACCCGCGCAGATGGCAACATGTGTGAAACAAGAGAGAGTTTATTTCTGTAAGGGAAAGTGTGTTCCAAACAATTCAAGATGAGCATTTGTTTTGAGATGAACTATCTGTCCATCGTTGGCAGTCAGAAGCAACAATAGCACTTGTTGAAACAGCTGGACCACCTCCACCCGCTGTCCCAGGCCACTTTCCCGCCTACAAGAAACTCGTTTTTCTTTGCTTTGGGACCCCGCCAGTTTCTTCACCTTTGCTTGTGGTCAAACTCCTTGAAGTACACAACTAAAATTGAAAGTTAATTTGACAAATTGTCCAGTCTTTGTGTAAAGGAGAATTGCCACTCAGGAGAAGACTAACGGCTGCAGAAAGAAAGGAATAGAAGGAAGCTCGTCCTATGTATCTGGTATTCACTGGGTATTCGGAAACTCAAGGGCTGTCTTTGTGTTGGCTGGATCAACCGCCAACAAAAGGCCATGTGATCGAAGAGCCCTGGGTCAAGGGATAGCGTTGTAGAAGAAAAGCGTCAGTAAACATGCGTGAAGAGCCCTAGAATTATGGTCTAGGAAACATCCATGCATTAAATGGGAATGAATTGGGTTCCAAGTTAATGATTACCAGAGTGGAAGAGCGGGGAGAAAGTAGCCACGGAGGTGAAAAGCTAAGGAAAGAATCATTGTGAGGTATTTTTGAAAATCTTATTTTAGCCACTATCTGAGGAAAAACGAACTTTTCATCGTAGATTGTTAATGATCCCCGTAGATGCAGCTTGTTGTTAAACACAATCCATTGTATTGCCAATCTTCCTGATCACTTTATTGTTCTATAGGACATCAACGAACGGTAACCTATACTAAAATCTAGTATCGACAGATAGACATGCCAATATTTATTTATCACACATTGTATAAAAACGTTCAAGACTCCAGAAATGTGTGATGTTTCCCAAAATGTGTCCAACCTTTATAAAGTAAACATTTTTAAATAAGTTAATCAGCTGGTAGTTTTTATGACCTGGATATCTAAGGAATAATAATACACACATTTGGATTTGCCTATGGCACAGCATTGCTTTCAGAAAGCGAAATGCAGCCACAAGACCTAGGGGGGGGGGGGGGGAAGGTGTGTGTGTGTTTTTAAAGGGGGCGGGGCAGAAGGTGCATGTGTGTATGTTGGGGGAGGGGGGGCAGAAGGTGTAGTATGTGCGTATTTTTTTTGGGGGGGGGGCAAAAAGGTTTATGTGTGTGTGGGGGGGGGGGGGGGGGGCAGAAGGTGTATATGTTGTATGTTGGGGGGGGTCAACAAGTGTGTGTGTTTGTGTGTGTATGTTGGGGGTGCAGAAGGTGTGTGTGTGTGTATGTTCGGGGGGGGGGGGGCAGAAGTCTTTGTGTGAGTGTGTTTGGGGGGGGGGCAGAAGGTCTTTGTGTGTGTATGCTGGAGGAGGGGGGGGGGGGAGAAGGTCTTTGTGTGTGTATGTTGGAGAGGGGGGGCAGAAGGTCTTTGTGTGTGTATGTTGGAGGGGGGGGGGAGAAGGTCTTTGTGTGTGTATGTTGGAGGCGGACGGTGTGCGTGTGTGTATGTTGGGAGGGGGGCAAAAAGTGTTTGTGTGTATGTTTGTGTATGTTGGGTGGGGGCAGAAGGTGTATGTGTGTATGTTGGGTGGGGGCAGAAGGTGTATGTTTATTTGTGTGTGCATGTTGGGGTGGGGACAGAATGTGTGTGTTGGGGGTGAGGCAGAAGGTGTATGTTTATATATGTGTGCATGTTAGGGTGGGGGCAGAAGGTGTATGTTAGGGGTGGGGGTAAAAGGTGTATGTTGGGGGTGGGGTAGAAGGTGTATGTTGGGGGTGGGGCAGAAGGTGTATGTTGGGGGTGGGGCAGAAGGTGTATGTTGGGGGTGGGACAGAAGGTGTATGTTGGGGGTGGGGGCAGAAGGTGTATGTTAGGGGTGGGGCAGAAGGTGTATGTTGGGGGTGGGGGCAGAAGGTGTATGTTTAAAATATATGTGTGTGCATGTTGGGGGTGGGGGGCAGAAGGTGTATGTTTGGGGTGGGGGAAAAATGAGTATGTTTTCTATGTGTGTGCATGTTGAGGGTGGGGGCAGAAGGTGTATGTTTATATGTGTGTGCAGAGAGGTGTTGAGGGTGGGGGCAGAAGGTTGTATGTTCATATGTGTGTGCATGTTGAGGTGGGGGCAGAAGGTGTATGTTTATATGTGTGTGCATGGTGGTTGTGGGGGCAGAAGGTGTATGTTGGGGGTGGGGCAGAAGGTGTATGTTGGGGGTGGGGCAGAAGGTGTATGTTGATGGTGGGGGGCAGAAGAGGTGTATGTTTATATGTTTGGGGCGTGTGCATGGGGGGTGGGGCAGAAGGTGTATGATCATATGTGTGTGTGCATGTTGAGGGTGGGGGCAGAAGGTGTATGTTTATATGTGTGTGCATGGTGGGGGTGGGGGCAGAAGGTGTATGTTGGGGGTGGGGCAGAAGGTGTATGTTTATATGTTTGTGCATGTTGGGGGTGGGGCAGAAGGTGTATGTTTATATGTCTGTGCTTGTTGGGGGTGGGGACAGAAGGTGTATGTTTATATGTTTGTGCATGTTGGGGGTGGGGGCAGAAGGTGTATGTTAGAGTGGGGGCAGAAGGTGTATGTTGGGGGTGGGGGCAGAAGGTGTATGTTAGGGTGGGGCAAAAGGTGTATGTTGGGGGTGGGGGCAGAAGGTGTATGTTAGGAGTGGGGGCAGAAGGTGTATGTGTTGGGGGGTGGGGGCAGAAGGTGTATGTTGGGGGTGGGGCAAAAGGTGCATGTTGGGGGTGGGGGCAGAAGGTGTGTGTTGGGGGTGGGGCAGAAGGTGTGTGTTGGGGGTGGGGCAGAAGGTGTATGTTGGGGGTGGGGCAGAAGGTGTATGTTGGGGGTGGGGGCAGAAGTTGTATGTTTATATAGGTTTGCATGTTGGGGGTGGGGGCAGAAGGTGTATGTTGGGGGTGGGTGCAGAAGGTGTATGTTAGGGGTGGGGGCAAAAGGTGTATGTTAGGGGTGGGGGCAGAAGGTGTATGTTGGGGTGGGGGAAAAGGGGTATGTTTATATGTGTGTGCATGTTGAGGGTGGGGGCAGAAGGTGTATGTTTATATGTGTGTGCATGGTGGGGGCAGAAGGTGTATGTTTATATGTGTGTGCATGTTGAGGGTGGGGGCAGAAGGTGTATGTTTATATGTGTGTGCATGGTGGGGGCAGAAGGTGTATGTTTATATGTGTGTGCATGGTGGGGGTGGGGCAGAAGGTGTATGTTGGGGGTGGGGCAGAAGGTGTATGTTTATATGTTTGTGCATGGTGGGCGTGGGGCAGAAGGTGTATGTTTATATGTTTGTGCATGTTGGGGGTGGGGGCAGAAGGTGTATGTTTATATGTTTGTGCATGTTGGGGGTGGGAGCAGAAGGTGTATGTTAGAGTGGGGGCAGAAGGTGTATGTTGGGGGTGGGGCAGAAGGTGTATGTTGGGGGTGGGGGAAAAGGTGTATGTTGGGGGTGGGGGCAGAAGGTGTATGTTAGGGGTGGGGCAGAAGGTGTATGTTGGGGGTGGGGGCAGAAGGTGTATGTTAGGGGTGGGGCAGAAGGTGTATGTTGGGGGTGGAGGCAGAAGGTGTATGTTGGGGGTGGGGCAGAAGGTGTATGTTAGGGGTGGGGCAGAAGGTGTATGTTACGGGTTTGGGGCAGAAAGTGTATGTTGGGGATGGGGCAAAAAGGTGAATGTTGGGGGGTGGGGGCAGAAGGTGTGTGTGTTGGGGGGGGGTGGGGCAGAAGGTGTGTTTTGGGAGTGGGGCAAAAGGTGTATGTTGGGGGTGGGGGCAGAAGGTGTATGTTGGGGGTGGGGCAGAAGGTGTATGTTGGGGGGGGGGGCAGAAGTTGTATGTTATATGGGTTTTGCATGTTTGGGGGTGGGGGCAGAAGTTGTATGTTGGAGGTGGGTGCAGAAGGTGTATGTTAGAGGTGGGGCAGAAGGTGTATGCGTTAGGGGTGGGGGCACAGAAGGTGTATGTTGGGGGTGGGGGAAAAGGGGTAAGGTTTAATATGTGTGTTGCATGTTGAGGGTGGGGGCAGAAGGTGTATGTTTAGTATGTGTGTGCATGGTGGGGGCAGAAGGTGTATGTATATATGTGTGTGCATGTTGAGGGTGGGGGCAGAAGGTGTATGTTTATATGTGTGTGCATGGTGGGGTGGGGGAAGAAGGAATTGTATGTTTATATGTGTGTGCATGGGTGGGGGTGGGGGCAGAAGGTGTTTTATAGTTGGGGGTGGGGATAGAAGGTGTATGTTTATCTATGTTTGTGCATGGTGGAAGTGTAGGGCAGAAGGGTATGTTTATATGTTTGTGCATGTTGGGGGTGGGGCTAGAAGGTGTGAATTTATGTTTTTCTATTGTTGTTCATTCGTTGGGGGTGGGAGCAGAAGGTCTATGTTAGAGTGGGGCAGAAGGTGTATGTTGGGGTGGGGGCAGAAGGTGTATGTTGGGGGTGGGGTCAAAAGTTTCTGTGTTGGGGTGGGGGCAGAATCTTCTTCTGTTAGGGGTGGGGCAGAAGGTGTATCTTGGGGTTCTTCCTTTCTTTCTTTCAGTAAGGTGGATGTTTGTTAGGGGTGGGGCAGAAGGTGTATGTGGGTGGTGGATTTAGAAGGTGTATGTTGGGGTGGTCGGCAGAAGGGTGTTGTTAGGGGTGGGGCAGAAGGTCTTCTTCTTCTTTCGGGTTCTTGTGGGGCAGAAAGTGTAGTTGGGGGTGGGGCAAAGGTGCTTGTTGGGGGTGGGGGCAGAAAGTGTATGTTGGGGTGGGTCTTCTTGAGTTCTGTTGGGGTGGGGCAGAAGTTTTCTGTTGGGGGTGGGGGCAGAAGTTGTCTGTTTCTTATAGGTTTGCATGTTTCTTCTGGGGGCAGAAGGGTGTATGTTGGGTGGTTCTTCTCACAGGTTTATGTTGGGGGTGGGGGCAGAAGTTGTATTCTTTCTATATAGGTTTGACTCTTTCTGGGGCGGGGGCAGAAAAGGTGTATTCTTCTGGGGGGTGGGGTGCCGAAGGTGTAAACTGTTAGGGGTGGGGGGCAGAAGGTGTAGACGTCTGGGGGTGGGGGCAGAAGGTTGTATGTTGGGGGTGGGGAAGAAGGTGTATGTTGCGGGTGGGGCAGAGGTTGTATGTTTATATGTGTGTGCATGTTGGGGTGGGGGCAGAAGGTCTTGTGTGTGTTTGTGGGGGGGGGGGCCGCATGTGGGGGGGTGGGCATGTTGGGCCTAAGAAGGTGTATGTGTGTGCATGTTGGGGGGGGTGGGGCACTCTCAGGTGGGGGAGGGCCTCTTGTGTGTCATGTTGGGGGGGGGGGGCTGGGGCAGAAGGTGTATTGTGTGTTCTATGTTGGGAGGGAGGTTTCTGTGCTCTGTATCTGGGGGTGGTGGGAGCAGAAGGTGTATTTGTGTGTCAGCCTTGGCTTCTCTTCACTTTAGATTGCTTGTCATGACGGGGGCCAGGTCCGAGCTCGGTAGACTGTGACTCTTCTTGAAAAGTTTCTTTCGGAAAGCTGGAGACTTTTCATTTCAACTCTCTACCCCAGATGTTCTATCTTCTAGGGGGGCCAGAGCTTGCACGGGCGCTTCTTCTCTTGTCTTCTTTCTTCTTGAAAGCAGTTCTAAAAGAGATTCAATAGAGACAGAGCTCTTCTTCTTTCTCCCTTATTCTGTCACCGGACACAATTTCTTGCTACTTCGATAATATGTGCATTCTCGTTTCTCCGTGAACAATGATTATTTCCTGCTTTCTCGTTTCTACTTTCTACTCTTCTTCTTTTTCTTTCTTTCTCGGTTTCTAATTCTTCTTCTTTATTGCTAGAATTCTTTCCACTTCTTTCTTTCTTCCCTCTTCCTTTCTTCTCTTCTTTTTTTCTCTTCGTCTTTTTCTTCTCTTTCTTCTATTTCTCTTTCTTATTCTTTCTTTCTCTTCTTCTTCTTCTTCTCCTCTTCTTCTGTTCTTTTCTTTTTTCTTTCTTCTTTCTTTTTTTTCTCCATGCTTTGGGGGCTGGGGTGGGGTGTGGGTGGGGGGGGGGGGGGGGGGTCATATTTCTTCTTTTTCTTCTTCTTCTTCTCTTTCTTCCCTTTCTTCTCTTCTCCTTTCTTTCCTTCTTTCTTTTTCTCTCTCTGCTTTCTCTTCTCTTTCTTCTCCTCTTTCTCTTTGCTTTCTTCTCTATTCTCTTCTGGGCTTCTTTCATCTTTCTTCTTTCTTTTTTCTCTTTCTTCTTAGTCAATCTTCTGCTCTTCTCTCTTCTTCTCTCTTCTTCTTTCTCTTTCTTTCTTCTCTTTCATCTTCCTCCTTCTTTTCTTCTTTTCTTCTCTCTTCTTTCTTCTTATCTTTCTCTACTTTTTCCTTCTTTCTTTCTTTTCTCCTCCTCCTTCTACAAACAGTAGTCTTTCTGTAATATGTCGATAGTGTTCGTTAGATGGAAGACAACAAGACAGAAGTTCAAGAGTTTCTGTATTCTATTTTTAAGAAAACAAATACTATGTCATGAGACAAGATCATTCTGTGGAACCACTGTATTTGGATCAATAACGTTGTGTAACAACTATTTAAACTAGGATGCATCTTGCTTTTTACGTCCTTCTTAGACGTAACAATGTTGTTTATGTGTTGAAATCGTTTTTTGGCTTTTGCCAGGGGAATAACAATAGAGAACGGCTAATCATATGGCCACAATTGTCTGAACGCGTTTGACTGGGATCTCTCCACGGGTAGTTAGGCACTCACAGCATGGTAGTGCACTTATGGTCATAGTGGTGAACAGGCTGGACACTTGTCCAGCGGTTAGTGATGTCTCTCTGGGTGAGAAAAAAGATTCTCTTGACTTGATAAACCTCAATATACTGATGACTTAGTGTATTTGGTCAGCCTTGGCTTTCCACTTAGATAACCTTCATGACCCGGGCAGGTCAGCTCGGTCAGATGTGGGAAAATGAAAAGTTCACGGAAAGCCTGGAGACGCTGCATTCAACTCTTTACCCCCAGATGACTACAATAGAAATGCCCCTTGCACGGGGAAAGAGAGGCCGCTTCCCGTTTGAAAGAGGTATTGTAAAAAAAGAGATGCATAGGAGGCTGGTGAAAAATATGGCGAGCGAGCTGTCACCGCGATTGGAGTTCGATAATGGTGCATGGCAACGGTGATCCTCATCCACTGATATTTGGGCAGCCGATTGTAGCCACGGTGAGGGGTTTATAAGTCGCTTGGTGTGATTGTAGAAAGATTAGACAATATTTCGCTTGTGTGATGTCCTGGCGGGGTACAAATCTATTACTGCTACTAACCTAATAATTACCGATTAGTCGTCTCCATGTGAGATGCAATTTTTAGGTACTTGAAGCCCGCACCTTGGCTTTTGTCGGGGGCCTGAATATATGGCCTCACCCCATTTAGGATGCACTTTTTCGTTATTTTGAAGCCCGCACTCTGGTTTTTGACCGGGGGGCCTTAATACTACCTAACGGCGAACGCGGTTACTGCGACCTCTCCACATGTGATCCTCATACGAATGTTGGCACTTTGTGTCACCAGGTGTTATCGCGCTGGTGGGGCAAAACACTCAATACTTAATCCCAAACTGGAAATAATTCCGCGTCCCCATTTGGGAGGAAAGTTTCGTTATTTCAAAGCCTCAACCTGTTTGTGCCGGGGGATCTCATACAACCGAACGGTGATCCTCATCCGAGTGGTGGCACTTTGGGTCACCGGGTGTTTGTCGCTGGGTGTAATCTCCTGATGGGTTAAAAAGTCTCAACCTGGAACGCAATTGGTCATTATTGTGGGGCCACATTCCAGCTGTAGTCGGGGGCACTAATATAATCTAACGGTTGAAGGGGGTTTCTGTGGCTTGTGCCTAGGTGATCCTCATCCGAACGGTGGCATTATGTGTCACCGGATGTTGGTCGCTCAATGTACGGTCCTGATGGGGTTAAATCACAAACACGTAACAATTACTGTCACGAACCTAGAGCACGGGGTACACGGTGCCAGACTCGTATTTCTATAGACCAGTCGGCAACTAGTGGTTGATGTGATCAGCACCCCGCACTGGCCGCCTTTATTGCCTATGATATTTCTTAGTATCTATTTCAAGTTTGATCGACCAGGGAATCAATGTCAGTTATTCAGTATCTGCCTGGTGCTGACTGGAACCTCAGTTACTTATCAGTAACCTTTGCTGGGATCTAGAAACAGTTGTTAGGTGATGCAATATCAACTGTCTGACAGTGTTCCAAGTGTTCTTCAAGTTTTATAGGTTACGTCACAAAGAGCGCATATTCATCAGTTCCGTCATTGAAGGGCAAACGTCGCTCCCTGATAGCATCGACATCTTATAGTCCATACCGTATGGTGAGCTAACACACGTCCCAGTATGTGACGCAATGTTTTGTTTTTTCAAAGCCCCTCACCGGCTGTTGTCGGGAACTCTAATATAATCTAACGGTTGAATGGGGTTACTGGGAACTGCGCCCAGGTGATTCTCATCCAAACTTTGTGTCACCGGGTGTTTATCACTAGTCTTGTGATCCAGCTGAGGTTGAACATCACTCACTACCTACCGTATGGTGTTACCAATAATGCTCGTTCACCGCTGTCTGTCTCGTCTACTATCAATCAATATTGTTTAAATGTTCCTCCATACCGTCGATTTAGAGTAGTCCACATTTGCCCTTTTTTTGTGTGTCTTTCTCAGTCTCTCTTGTCGACTGTGGCTAAGTCGACGCGAACGCTTCGTATTGCCGGGATCCCGGGTTTGATCCCAGCTGCGGGCCATGCGCCTTGCGTTGGTTTCGACAGTGGTATCAAGAGAGCCAACCGCCCAGAAGCAATGGCAAACTACTGGACGTTATTTTGCCTAGAAAAACCACACAGCAGCCAGGGGCTGTTGGGGTTGGTTTTGCAACGTCCTGTAAAGGATACGCAACTAACCTTTAACCAGCCCCTCTTTCCCTTCAAATTTTCTGCTGTCGGGATGTACGCCATTTGCCCTTCTTTTGCCATGGCCAAAGGATGAGGATTGCCTCCTCTGATGGGTGTAGGTAGGTCAACAAGTGAGTCACTTTCTTTAAACAAATAGTTAATACGTTTTATATATGTATGTTTGTGTGTGTGTATGTGTGATTGTGCGTGTGTGTATCTATGATGTTATCAGTTGATACCACCACATTTAGGCAGTTTGTACATTATTTTCAACCAATCAGCTGACGGTTAATGATTCACGCCTGTACAGCGGAGAAGAATATGCGGAATGAATAACTCTTCACGGGAAACGAGCTTGTGCCTGACGCCTTTAAATCCGTACTGAAGACTACTTTCTTTATTTGCCTCTACTCATGAGAAGACAAGGCTACGCCACTGGAAGCGAACACAGACACAATCAGAGAGTGACAAGGCGGCAATGTATTCTTACAGCAACTAGTTAGTCCTGCCAAAGGGCTTTATCTCTTTTCTTCCCTGCTAGGTAACTGGATGCTACTAGCACTTACTCACGACAGTTTTTGTCAATAGTTACGTCCATAGGCTGTCTTCAGAGCAGCAGACCTGTAGTCTGCCTTTGTTATGTATAGGCCAGTGGGAAAAGTTCCCGCCCAATGTATGATGAGCGTTGTGTCTTGTTGCTGAGTGTACTTAACGACACTGTCTCTGAGAAACCTCCTTTCAAAGTTGTCTCTGAGATGTTGGAAGGTTTCCCGCTGTTGTTTTTGTGGTTTCTTTCTGGTCCTTTATTTCGTCACTTCTTTCTAGAGTTTTTCATGAAAAAGAAATACTGAACTTATCATGACTGTCACGAGCTAGGGTGAAGATTAGATGTGGTTGCTACCACATCTAGAAATGTGATAGGTGTGATAGTCGCCAGACATGCGCCGCCATTGTGTGTGTGGAATTAACAGCTAAAGGATCACGAACGGAAAATTAGCATTTAAAGTCAGTGTATCAGAGATGTAGTAATGGTGACAGAAGGGTATAAGAGATGTAGTAATGGTGACAGAAGGGTATTATAGATGTAGTAATGGTGACAGAAGGGTATATGAATGAACAGAAATACTGTAGTAATGGTGACAGGAGGGTTTATAGATGACTGTCACGAAGGGTAGGATGTGAAGATTAGATGTAGTAATGGTGACAGAAGGGTATAAGAGATTTAGTAATGGTGACAGAAAGTGTATAAGATATGTAGTAATGGTGACAGTCAGGGTATAAGAGATGTGTAATGGTGACAGAATTATACAGTAGTAAAGGTGACAGAAGGGAAAATTAGAGATTTAAAGGTCGGAGGGTATCAGAGATGTAGTAATGGTGACAGAAGGGTATAAGAGATGTAGTAATGGTGACAGGAGGGTATTATAGATGTAGTAATGGTAACAGAAGGGTATAAGAGATGTAGTAATGGTGACAGAAGGGTATAAGAGATGTAGTAATGGTGACAGAAGGGTATAATAGATGTAGTAATGGTGACAGAAGGGTATTATAGATGTAGTAATGGTGACAGAAGGGTATAAGAGATGTAGTAATGGTGACGGAAGGGTATAAGAGATGTAGTAATGGTGACAGAAGGGTATAAGAGATGTAGTAATGATGACAGAAGGGTATTATAGATGTAGTAATGGTGACAGGAGGGTATTATAGATGTAGTAATGGTAATCTAGAAATGTGATAGGTGTGATAGTCGCCAGACATGCGCCGCCATTGTGTGTGTGGAATTAACAGCTAAAGGATCACGAACGGAAAATTAGCATTTAAAGTCAGTGTATCAGAGATGTAGTAATGGTGACAGAAGGGTATAAGAGATGTAGTAATGGTGACAGGAGGGTATTATAGATGTAGTAATGGTGACAGAAGGGTATTATAGATGTAGTAATGGTGACAGAAGGGTATAATAGATGTAGTAATGGTGACAGAAGGGTATAAGAGATGTAGTAATGGTGACAGAAGGGTATTATAGATGTAGTAATGGTGACAGAAGGGTATAAGAGATGTAGTAATGGTGACAGAAGGGTATAAGAGATGTAGTAATGGTGACAGGAGGGTATTATAGATGTAGTAATGGTGACAGGAGGGTATTATAGATGTAGTAATGGTGACAGGAGGGTATTATAGATGTAGTAATGGTGACAGGAGGGTATTATAGATGTAGTAATGGTGACAGGAGGGTATTATAGATGTAGTAATGGTGACAGAAGGGTATCAGAGATGTAGTAATGGTGACAGAGGGTATAAGAGATGTAGTAATGGTGACAGGAGGGTATTATAGATGTAGTAATGGTGACAGGAGGGTATAAGAGATGTAGTAATGGTGACAGAAGGGTATAAGAGATGTAGTAATGGTGACAGAAGGGTATAAGAGATGTAGTAATGGTGACAGAAGGGTATAAGAGATGTAGTAATGGTGACAGAAGGGTATAAGAGATGTAGTAATGGTGACAGGAGGGTATAAGAGATGTAGTAATGGTGACAGAAGGGTATAAGAGATGTAGTAATGGTGACAGGAGGGTATAAGAGATGTAGTAATGGTGACAGGAGGGTATAAGAGATGTAGTAATGGTGACAGGAGGGTATAAGAGATGTAGTAATGAGGTGACAGGTGAGAAGGTATAAGAGATGTAGTAATGGTGACGGAGGAGGGTATAAGAGATGCAAGGGTAATAAGAGATGTAAAATGAGGACAGAAGGGTATAAGAGATGTAGTAATGGTGACAGGAGGGTATAAGAGATGTAGTAATGGTGACAGGAGGGTATAAGAGATGTAGTAATGGTGACAGAAGGGTATTATAGATGTAGTAATGGTGACAGAAGTGTATCAGAGTTGTAGTAATGCTGACGGAGGGGTATAAGAGATGTAGTAATGCTGACGGAAAGATATAAAAGATCTAGTAATGCTGACGGAAAGGTATAAGAGATGTAGTAATGCTGACGGAGGGGTATCAGAGATTTAATAATGCTGACGGAGGGGTATCAGAGTTGTGGTAATGTTGACGGAGGGGTATCAGAGATTTAGTAATGCTGACGGAGGAGTATCAGAGATGTAGTAATGCTGACGGAGGAGTATCAGAGATGTAGTAATGCTGACGGAGGGGTATCAGAGATGTAGTAATGCTGACAGAGGGGTTTCAATGACGGATGGGTAGATGAAATGCTGACGGAGAGGGAAGTATCAGAGATTTAATTATGAAGTGACGGAGGGGTATCAGAGATGTAGTAATGCTGACGGAGGGGTATCAATGCTGACGGAGGGGTATCAGAGTGTAGTAATAATGACGGAGGGGTATCAGAGATGGGTATCAGAGAGATGTAGTAATGCTGACGGAGGGGTATCAGAGATTAATGCAGACGAGGTAGAGATAATGCTGACGGAGGGGTATCAGAGATGTAGTAATGCTGACGGAGGGGTATCAGAGATGTAGTAATGCTGACGGAGGGGTATCAGAGATGTAGTAATGCTGACGGAGGGGTATCAGAGATGAAGTAATGCTGACGGAGGGGTATCAGAGATGTATTAATGCTGACGGAGGGGTATTAGAGATGTAGTAATGTTGACGGAGGATGCCATGGTGGCACCCTGGGTAATGCACTGACATGCCAAGACGAGACATAAGGCTTCTTTTAAACGGACGCAAGACAATTTTTGAAAATTGTCAAAACTGGGAATTTTCTGGGAGAAACGGGCCTCGAGGAAGGAAACTGAACACCCCCCATCTCCCCTCCCCACTTCCTATGTCATGGTAAAGAATTGATGAAATCTTAAGATGCTTACATGGAGATCTTATCGCTATCAGACGACAAGAAGAAGATGATGATGATCTAGTAAGGCAAGAAGCACGTTTGATTACTAATGCAGCTATGTGACACATCAATGGCCATAGTGACATCATGAACATTGATTTTCTCTCTCTCACTCTCTCTCTCTCTCTCTCTCTCTCTCTCTCTCTCTCTCTCTCTCTCTCTCTCACACACTCTCACACACACACACACACACACACACATACACACACGAAAAGTACTGAGGCCCCACGGCCGCCATTGTCACTCACCCGACTGCATCGCAAGCTGTTAAATGCAGGCAGTAGCAGGTAGTTTTTGTTAGTGGAAAGTAAGCATGTCTGACCACTGACTTCATCGTATCCGTTCTGATCAGTAGCCTTCATACGTGAGCAGTCGGGCAGATCAGACACACACACACACACACACACACACACACACACACACACACATATAGGTTGTCATTCTATGCCATTATAAATCACATGGAGGGGAAGGGGAGAGGAGGTTCTCGTGCCTCAGAAATGTGTCTCGGGGTGAGGAGAGCGTGGGTAGGAGGGCTGAGCCTCCCACTGTTAATTTATTGCTTTGGTGGTGAGGTGTAAACAGCAAATCAAGGTTCCTTCACACCACACACTGCCTTACCAAACAGTAAATCAGGGTTCACCCACGCCATACACTGTCTTACCTAATAGTAAATCAGGGTTCACTCACGCCATATACTGCCTTACCTAACAGTAAATCAGGGTTCACTCACGCCATATACTGCCTTACTTAACAGTAAATCGGGTTTCACTCACGCCACACACTGCCTTACCTAACTGTAAATCAGGGTTCACTCACGCCACCTACTGCCTCACCTAACAGTAAATCAGGGTTCACTCACGCCACCCACTGCCTCACCTAACAGTAAATCAGGGTTCACTCACGCCATACACTGCCTTACCTAATCAGGGTTTCTTCACGCCGTGCACTGCCTTACCAAATAGTAAATCAGGGCTCACTCACGCCACGCCTTAACTTAAAGTAAATTAGGGTTCACTCACGCCACACACTGCCTTACCTAACTGTAAATCAGGGTTCACTCACGCCACCCACTGCCTCACCTAACAGTAAATCAGGATTCACTCACGCCACCCACTGCCTCACCTAACAGTAAATCAGGGTTCACTCACGCCACCCACTGCCTTACCAAATAGTAAATCAGGGCTCACTAACGCCACGCCTTAACTAACAGTAAATTAGGGTTCACTCACGCCACACACTGCTTCACCTAACAGTAAATCAGGGTTCACTCATGCCACACGCTGGTTTACACACACTGCTTTACCTAACAGTAAACCAGCGTATTACTCACGCCACACACTGCCTTACCTAACAGTAAACCAGGGTTCACTCACGTCTCACATAGCCGGTCCTATAGCTCTACCACTACGCCGCGGCTGCTTGAGGTGACTCCGGGGGCAGACTGACATGTGTGCATGTGTGGGAACGTGAACAGTCAACAGATGGAGGCCCCTGAGACTAGCGGTCTGCCGGTCACAATGAAAGGATTGATTTCTCAGATTTCATAACGTCCCGACAGCCAACTGTCGACGGTTTGAACATGGCTTGGGTCGGCGACTTCACAGAGGTCAATTCTATCTCCTCATCACAAAGAAGGCTTTTATAAAAAATATGATACCCGATATTTCCATGGAATCTTTTGTGTATATAAAGTAAGCAGGGTAGGATGTAGGCGATGAAGAGATTTATAGAAATGGGTAATTAGCCCGCCCACAAAGAGAACCTAGTTGTGAGAGGGGGGAGGGCTAGAATACAACAGGAACATCAATGTGCGGACACGTTTGACAGTCGGATTTCTGTGACAGCTAGAGTTAGAGTTATCTTTAGGGTTCGGACCGGATTAAGGTTTAGGTTGACCGTTTTTCTTTAAAAACTAGTGCTGCGCTAAACTAATAATAGGAAGCAGCAAAAAATAACAACTGTGTGGTAGAAAAAGAATACGTTCATCCGTGTGTGTTTGTGTGTGTGTGTGTGTGTGTGTGTATGTGTAGGCATGCGTGTGTGAAAGTGAGAAAGACAGCAAGAGAGAGAGAGAGAGAGAGAGAGAGAGAGAGAGAGAGAGAGAGAGAGAGAGAGAGAGAGAGAGAGGAACACACGGAGAGCGTAGGCTGGGGAAGGGAAAGCAGCTAACCATGCCTTGATTGGAGCAAAACATAAATATTAGACGACCAAGCAGAAGTCAACAGAACACAGGCAAAGTAGCAACGTAACTACGGTACAGTGGCACAGAGCAGGGCAATGAGCTGTTGCAGCCCGCGTGAAAATGCTGACGCCACCAAAAAGGCTGGAAATTAGAAAAGACATTGCTTGTATATTTGTTATACTTTTTGAGTTTATATGATTATTAATTTTATTTCTTCCTAGGTTATACACGCGCGCGCGCGCATACCAATCACCCCCCCCCCCCCCAACCCCCGCCAAACACACACACACTCACACACACACGTACACACAAAATGCCTTTCGACGAAGATGAACATAAGAAGTTGTGAATTCAAGAGTGGTAAAGAAATCAAGAGAGATATCTGGGCAACCGCTGGTATCAACAGTTGTATAAAACAGAGCAGATGGTGCTACACTGGACACATCCTGAGAGGAAAGAAGCAGAAAATCACCAGAGAGGCGCTGACATTGGAAGAAAGACTTTCAATAGAAACTCTGAGGCGGACGTTGATGAGAGGAGCCAAAGCTGCTGGCCTGGATTCCTTCAATGATATCAAAGTGATTGCACAGAATCGAAGGGAGCCCAATATGATTTATAATGGCATAGAAGAACAACCTATGTGTGTGTGTGTGTGTGTGTGTCTGTCTGTCTGTCTGTCTGTCTGTCTGTCTGTCTGTCTGTCTGTCTGTCTGTCTGTCCTGTCTGTCTGTCTGTCCGTCTGTCTGTCTGTCTGCTCGCGTATGAAAGCTACTGATCAGAACGATAACGTTGAAATCAGTGGCCAGACAAACAAACTTTCCACTACCAACAACTACCCGTTACTGCCTGCGTTTATCAGCCTGTGATGCAGGTGAGGGAGACAGATTGCGGTGGGGGTGGGGGATCTTTGAATCGGATGATTTAGGGCCACATGATTAGTGTATTCGCTACAGGCGGTAAGAACCCAGCGTTCTTAACCTTTCGGTGAGCCGCTGCTCTAACATGCATACAACTTAATATGTAACACTCAATCTGGTTTATGGAGCAATGGCCGGTGGCGTTAACAACACAATCAGCCCCAAAACAGAGAAAATAGAGAGATTCCATCTGGATAATTTAGTGTAGAGTGACCTAAGATGGACTGTGGCAGATAAATGGTCAGTTGCTTAACCAACACATACAACATTGAACAGAGAGGTCAAGGTTGCTGGTGTCATAGACAGGTCAAGGTTGCTGGTGTCATAGACAGGTCAAGGTTGCTGGTGTCATAGACAGGTCTAGGTTGCTGGTGTCACTGATAACGGCACAGGATAGAAGGGAAATGAAGACAAGTCTACGAGCGCTGTGGGTCGTAGAACGGCACACCAGGATTATATATACATAGATGTGTGCTGGTGTGTATGTGTGTGTAAAAAAAACCTAAAACACACACACTCTTATTTCGTCTATTCCTGAACTGCGCATGGACAGATGTAAAACTGACGGAAGATAGAGTTAGTTGCGTATCCTTTAAAGGCCGTTGCAGAACCAACACCAGCATTTTTTGGATGTTCAGAACCAACACCAGCATTTTTTTGGATGTTCTACCCCACCAGGCTTCCTACACAAGGCAATTTTCCCACGCGTTCAGACAATATATTTATGGCCTTTATTGCGAAAAGCCAGATGGGAAATAAAAAAATAATTATGAATATTGTGGATTCCAACTTAGGAAACACATTTCGTCACTAAAAGTAAAGATGCTGGTGAGCAAAATATGCATAGATGCCCCACAGAAACAGAAATAAAAATGCAGCGCTGCAGAAATCGGCATTTCCCTTCTATTGAACTATCCAGTGTATTGACATCAGATTGTGAGCGGAGATTATAAATATATTTCTAGTCAACCAATGAAGTGTAAGACTTATGAACACAACTAGAATGTATCAACAATGGGAACAGGGCGTCCACGAGGGGACAAAATAGGGTAGAATTACATGTGAAAAAAAAAAAAAAAACGCTGGCTACCTATTTTTGTGCTTGTCTCGCTTGATCATATCTGGCCACCGACAGTCTGTAGCGAAAATCTGATCTCTGATCTTCGGTACAGACAGTCATATAATTATCCAATTTCATGATAGCGGGGTTATATGGCCAACATTTATGGAGAACATCACCAATGGTGTGAAAGTTACAGCCCTTTGTGGTAGCTGTCATGGGAGCGTCCTCAAACAAAACGAAATATCAAAGAGGAGAAGTGTGCATCATTGTCAGCCTCAGAATCTTACATTCAGTATGGGTGCTCTGTGGTGTCTGAAGAACGCCATTTAATTTAGCGCCCCGGCGAGTTTAGGATTTTAACTTGCAACTTTTCAAGTGTGATATATCCTTTTCTGAAATCTTCCTGTCGCCCCGGAACATTGTTGCCGAATACATGTAACACCACTCGCCAACGGCGACTAAAGTGTCACCAACCTATACATTATAGAACCAAACGCTGTAGCGTCCTCTATTGTTACATTCTGGTGTTGCATCGAGCTAGGAATCTCACGTTGCTTGCTGGTGTGACTTCTAAATCTTCAAGTGATATGAATGTCGCTGGTGGGCACATGAAGATCCCTAGGATGTGGAATGTATTCTTTAAGTATGAAAGTAACAGAATGTTTGTCATTATTTTTGTCGAACATCAGTGCTGAGATCATATGCATGTCATGGTACAGCTGGTCGTCACGGAAACACACGAGAATTACACACATGAACAGAAACAATAATGTAAAAGATGAACGTAAATGACCGGAGAGGTTTTAACGACAGCGGGGACTAACTGCAACTCAGCAAATGTACTTGCTGAGTTTGCCTTAACATGACGTGTCTGTCAACAGTTGACATAGCAATGCGGTTTATGGCTTCAACATTTTGTGTCTGTAATGTGTATACGTAACTTAGGTGGGCTCTGCCCAGGAACGCACGAATTCATACATACATAAATATATCTACTCATCGCGCAATCCATTCATCCATCCCCGCAGATATAAACTGAAAAAGAAAGGGAGAGAAGGAGCATTATCCTAAGGAAGTGTGTTATTTTTAATGACAAGGTAAACAACTGACAGAGGGAGAGAGCTTACGAAAGATAACATTTGTAACTGTACAAGTGTTGAAATGGGAGCTTGTAATTAATGTCTGACTTAGCGGCGTTGTGCCTTCTGCAGGCCGGCACAGGCAATTCGCACTGCTGAGTCTGATATTAGTCATTTGTCAACACACACTCTAAACACCACTGCGCCGTGAAGCTGATATGATGTATGCATGTCCCCGAAGACGGCGTCTCGGCGCAACTAACGCTATATATTACCACCACCACAAATCCCATCTTTGCAGCTGACATACTCTACTACTCTGAAGTCCGTAGTTGGCTTTTGGCATGGCTTGCCTCTCCTTAACAGACTGATCCCACCAGTGATAAAAGCTCTCGTACTAATGTCCGGTTGGTTATCCGTCCAATAGATTATTCTAATCCCTTAAGGAAACTATATGTTAATTGGGGAACCTGACCATCAATGGTGACCAAAGTAAATAATCTACAGTCTGACCGCCATAATAACCAAGGCAGATAATCTACTTGCCGCTCTACTTATGAAGGAGACTTCTGAAGTGTTGAACTAGCAGACGATACGCGCATGCCCGACCACCCCCCGTGTCCTTCGTCAACAGTTGCTGGACAACGTTCATGACAGGGTTGATATATGGCACGATATCAGCCCCTCACAGCAGGACAAGCCAGGACAGGGTGAAGGAATGTGGATTTCCTTGTCACTGGCCTGAAATAACGCTTGTGTGTGTGAGGCTCATTGGAATATAACAGTAGGTTGAAGGAAAAACGTGAAAGGACATACTATATTTACTTGTTTTCCGAAGATTGGACAGGTATAGCTTTGCAGTACAAGTATTTCAGCGGTCTGGCTATCCGACAGGGTACAAGCTGCTCTGTGCTTCCCCCATCCCCCTCTCCTTCCAGGAGTGCCGTCTATATGATTACCATCTTAAGGATGAGAGTCAAACAGGTACAAAATCAAGAAACCAAACCTCATTTGTATAACCATATAGCACAGTTACACTGTGGCACCACAAAATGGTTACGAAGTCACCACACGTCCAGTGTGGCTGGGTCCGACGTAACCCTGTGGCAAGGTTTCACTTCGCGGAACAGTGGTGTCATCATCATCATGTAGCACGTTCTTTGCAGATCATCACTCTCAACATGTCACGAGGTCCTCTACCAACTACTCTACCCATGTAGTCTTTGATATCTTGTCTGCCATCGTGGTGGTCCACGCCTGCCTCGTGCGCTTTCCCGCCCATGTAGTCTTTGTTATCCTGTCCGCCGTCGTGATGGTCCACCATGCCTGTGGCTGCCTCTTCCTATAGAAACTATACTGTACATTGCTGTTCCCCCCCCCCCCCCCCTACACCATTGCGGCGTCAGGTAGACCAAGGTATTGCCTGGTGTAGCTGCAGGGAAACCAGATCATAGCCTTTTTAAAAGGCTAAAAGGGATTTCTTCTTCTTCTTCTTTTTAGCATTTACCAGCTGTAAACTCCAGAGGAAAGTTTTGGTTGTTCATCCACTTCTGGACTGCAGTCCTGCTCCAGAACCTAAGTGTTGCGTGTGCATCCGTTTTACAGATCTGACTCATTTGTATGCAGACTGCTGGTTCCTTGCCTCTCAGGCAGATGCACTCCGACTTCAAAGGAAGCTCCCAATTATTCGACTCTTACGACATGCTTTTGGGTAGGCAGTAGGTCTATTCTTGTTTTCTTTATAATCGGGCCACGGAACCCACACGGGTATCAAAGGGATTTGTTTCTGCTGGTCTGACATCTGAAATGCAGCGTATGGAATGGCCTTGCGTCAGAGAATATGGTAAGAGTGTCGGGGGAAATTACATTATCTACACTAAAAAAAAAAATTAGAGGACCACGGTGGCGCATTGACCTGGCGCTTGCTGCAAATCATGGGTTTATATACGTATAAAACATACTGTTGTAACATAATGGCCGCTAGGTCGGTCCAGTGTGAAACGGATACAAGAGAATGTCCTCTGAAATAAACGCGGCTAGCGTGATGTTTATAACATCACAGAACAAATAATAATGTGGGTCTAGTGAGTTATACCCGATGCTGCCCCCCCCCCCCCCCCCCCCCCACTTCTTTTTTGTCCACCTGATATGTTTTACACTATTTACTTAACAATGACAGCAAAGTTGCTTCCTTGTCTAGTTAGTCACGCTGTTAGAATTATGTCCCCTGCTTTCAGCAAATATTCAAATATCTCGGTTCTCTCCCCCCCCCCCCCCCCCCCCCCTCACCTCACATCTCCCCCCCCACCCTTACCACCTAACCCCAATCCAATGCACTGTTAGACATCGTTCCGACATACATTTTCAAAACGTACATGCTTGTCTTCGGATTTGATGACTGACGAATTGTTCAGACCTGAATGCTGATAGAGAAAATTGAAATGCTTCTATTACTCTGGATAGTGTTGTTCTATGTAATCTATAGGTTGTAAACCAAACAGGTTTTTATTGCTTTTTCCCGAGCATTGTCGTTTTAATTTTTAATTTCTTTTATATTTAAAAAAATCATATTTACAAAGTTCTGTGCTCTTTTTTTTTTCTGTTTATTTATCGTTATATCTTTTCATGATTTGACAAAAATATTGTGTGTTCATTTCGCTCCCGTGCTGGCGTTTTTTTTTTTTTTTACTTTTCATTTCCTGTGTGTAATGTAGATAGGAATATTTTGCTGCCGGCCTTTGGACATTCATGTGTTCTCTTCTTCTGAGATAACGATGAACTAAGTCACTGTTTTCTCTACCATAACTTTTATCTTTATTTCAAAACAGAGTAGTAGTAGTATATTTTACTCCACCAGGACATCACACAAGCGATAAACACCCGATGACCCAAAGTGCCACCATGTGGATGAGGATCACTCGTGAAGAGGTCCCAGAAACCGCGTTGAGCCATAAGGCTATATTTATGGCCGGGCTAAATTGCTGCCCCTGGCAGGAGCCAGGGCAGGGCTTCAAAATAACGAAAAACTGCATCCCACAATGGGATGACAGAGTAGAAATGTATGACATTTTATACTAAAAATAGTTCAAAGGAGCCCATGGGGTAACTTTTTTTTAGCGAGTGTCGCTTTCAAACTAAGATAGCGTCGTCTCCTGTTATTAGTTGATGATTAGTTTTGGCATAATTATATTTTACGTATAAAATTACAATTTCAATTTGAAAATAAAAATAAAAATGTACTTTTATGCAGGCATTTTGATCTGATTTCATCAAATCTTGATCCTCTTGTACCGTGCGGTGTCGAGATGGTATCATTTACAGGGAAATACCATTTAAAAAGTTAAAATAATTTTTAAAATATAAGTTAAAGAACATTCAAATAATAAAATTAAGTATGCCAAACATAAACCTCAGCTAGAAACACAAGACGATGTCATCTTTGTTGGGGCAGCTGCCCTCACTCTATGAAAACTCTACCCTCCCCCCTTCCCCAGGGGGCCGCTTTGACATATTTTCCTTGAAAAAAAGGCATACCCCATTTGTCATTTTCCTGGATCCTTCGTCAAATCTGGTGTAGAATCTGATGTTTTTTTTTCTCTTAAATTAATTTTCTAGTCCTTCGCCAACATGGATTCGTCTGTCCTCTTTGACCTATATTCTTAGATCCTCAGGAGCTGCTCCTGAAATGCGCTCACTACTACTCTGGTCAAACAACTAATAACCAGCCAGCCGACCCACAACATCGCTCACTACTTCTCTGGTCAAACAACTAATAACCAGCCAGCCGACCCACAACATCGCTCACTACTTCTCTGGTCAAACAACTAATAACTTCTCTGGTCAAACAACTAATAACCAGCCAGCCGACCCACAACATCGCTCACTACTTCTCTGGTCAAACAACTAATAACCAGCCAGCCGACCCACAACATCGCTCACTACTTCTCTGGTCAAACAACTAATAACCAGCCAGCCGACCCTCAACATCGCTCACTACTTCTCTGGTCAAACAACTAATAACCAGCCAGCCGACCCTCAACATCGCTCACTACTTCTCTGGTCAAACAACTAATAACCAGCCAGCCGACCCACCGCTTGGCTTCTTACTACTCTGGTCAACCAACTAATTAACCAGACAACAAACCAGCCGACCCTCAACATCGCTCACTACTTATCTGGTCAACCAACTAATTACCCAACCAAACAGCCTGCCCACAATATCTCTCTCTTCTACTCTGGTCAACCAACTAATTACCCAACCAAACAGCCTACCCACAACATCGCTCGCTACTACTCTAATCAAACAACTAATTACCCAACCAAACAGCCTACCCACAACATCGCTTGCTACTACTCTAATCAAACAACTAATTACCCAACCAAACAGCCTACCCACAACATCGCTCGCTACTACTCTAATCAAACAACTAATTACCCAACCAACTAGCCTACCCACAACATCGCTCGCTACTACTCTAATCAAACAACTAATTACCCAACCAACTAGCCTACCCACAACATCGCTTGCTACTACTCTAATCAAACAACTAATTACCCAACCAACTAGCCTACCCACAACATCACTGGTTACTACTCTTGTCAACCAACTAATTACTCAACCAAACAGTCTACCCACCACATCGTTCCTTAACCTAACCACCGAATAAAATAACCAACACATTAACCAGTGACCTAACCAAGTTTGAACTCTGATGGCTGCAAACACTGAATCAAGAAAAATAAAGACCCCGTCTTCCACGCCCTCAGGCGATATGGGCATATAGGGCTAGACCTATATTTTATAGAATAATTCGCATTCGGTGGGTGATGTGGTCAACATGACGCCGACCGCTCTTATTTCGAACCCACGACTTTCGGATCCCCTAGCGAACGTCTAGTCGCCACACTACGGAGGCTCTAGAAAACGTAATAGGACGTAAAATATCGAATAATGCTAATTATGGTGAGATCAAGCATGAGTCCGCCCTTCCACAGAGATAATGTGTACAAATAACATGCCCGCCTGCAAAACAAGCTAGTGTTTCTGTAGATAACAACCATTTGTGGTTGGGGAATACAGCCTGCCTACTCCTGTTTCCCCTGGCACGCGCTGATCACTAATAAAACCGCCACAAACAGAACACAATGCAGCAACAACAATGTAGACACGAATTTTAATGACTTCACGATTGAGTTTGTTCAAATGGGTTCTTTGATTGAAAAATACACCTACAGATTTCGTTAGCGAGGCGAGTGGGGGACTGGCAGACAAACGTAACCCATCTCCTGCTGGGCCGGCACAATGGGAAATCATGGCTACAACTACTCGTTTGAGACAACCCGGGAGCCACAACCTCTAAGAGCCCGTTATTAAAGTGTTGTTTTCCTGGCAATTTTCTAGCAAGTTCTCTCTATGCAGGGCCAGAGTTTATTGTATTCAGAGTGCCACCCTTCTTCTGTACATCGGCCAACCACAACATACAAAGACCTTATAACGAGCTTTCATAGACAATGTCCTCCTTCTGTGTCTATTACGAACGTTTTTTTTTTTTTTAATTCTTTTATTCTTGTTCTCTAAAACTGTCTGAGTGCACAAACGATCCTAGTAGAGTTTCTTGGAGTTGATGGTTGTGGGGTCTGTTTCAGTGGACCTGGTTCTTCTCTCTCAGTGCTTGTAAAGAGACACATATGACGACGCCAGTATGTTTCTCTTTCTGAAGTCATTCGTACGGCGTCTTTGCTTTTTTTAATGGGTAAACTGACCTTGCTGATAGCACTGTTTCAATTTGATGTTATCCATTAAGTCGTTTATTATTACTGGTAATTATTGATTATCAAATGTAAATGTTGCATGTTTTCGCAGACCCGTCCCAGCAGCTCATAGGCAACCCATTGTGCCCCATACGACAACCACTCAGAAGTATTAAATAGAAACGGTCAACTGACATTCATTAATTAGCATGGTGCATCCCAGGGAAAGTGCCCAGTGTGCCCTAACGGTCAAAAAACTATATTAAACTCCAAAAATGTGTCGCTTTCGCAATACTTCAATTTTGTTCACTTTTAGATGTCGCTCTAGATTTATTTTAGGATCTATCTATCTAATCTATCTATCTATCTATCTATCTATCTATCTATCTATCTATCTATCTATCTATCTATCTATCTATCTATCTATCTATCTATCTATCTATCTATCTATCTATCTATCTATCTATCTATCTATCTATCTATCTATCTATCTATCTATCTATATCTATCTATCTATCTATCTATCTATCTATCTATCTATCTATCTATCTATCTATCTATCTATCTATCTATCTATCTATCTATCTATCTATCTATCTATCTATCTATCTATCTATCTATCTATCTATCTATCTATCTATCTATCTATCTATCTATCTATCTATCTATCTATCTATCTATCTCTATCTATCTATCTATCTATCTATCTATCTATCTATCTATCTATCTATCTATCTATCTATCTATCTATCTATCTCGGTCGGTCGGTCGGTCGGTCGGTCGGTCGGTCGGTCGGTCGGTCGGTCGGTCGGTCGGTCGGTCGGTCGGTCGGTCGGTCGGTCGGTCGGTCGGTCGGTCGGTCGGTCGGTCGGTCGGTCGGTCGGTCGGTCGGTCGGTCGGTCGGTCGGTCGGTCGGTCGGTCGGTCGGTCGGTCTGTCTGTCTGTCTGTCTGTCTGTCTGTCTGTCTGTCTGTCTGTCTGTCTGTCTGTCTGTCTGTCTGTCTGTCTGTCTGTCTGTCTGTCTGTCTGTCTGTCTATCTATCTATACATATAACTATAAAATGCACGCTCTATGCTAAGGTGATTTAATTTATCTTTTCTTTGAATTTGAGGATGTCACGAAAAGACATTTTTGTTGTGGTCGCTGTCGTAAATTTCGAGTATCGGTACTAGAATACGCATGCAAACTGCAGCTGTTTTCATTTCAATGTGTGGTGAGTTTTCCCTTTCAAGTCTACACTGTATTTATATATACTACATTTGAAATAAGTAGGGTGTTTGCCGCCTTTTCTATCATTTTTGGCAATAGACTAAAGATGAAGTCATAAAAGCTACATCCAACAATTAAATCTATTATATAAACACAGAGAGCAGCCAAAGAACGAATGTAGAAAGCCCAATATAAAGCTGATGGTTTGGACAGGAGAAGAGGTTGGTCGTTTCTAAGGACACCATACCATGTCTGTGGCGGTGGTTCTGGCGACCAGACACCTGAAGATTTGTCTGTCTCCGCATCATTTACTTTCTCTTTGGTGAAAAACCATCGACTGGACTCGTTTGCCCCGAAACCAGTTTCTCTCACGTGACAAAGAGAGCAGACTAGAAGGTAATTTGAAACGCTAAAGTGGAGCAAACAAAAGGGGCTGGTGTTTACTGGTTACAGTTGCCAGTTTGCCATGTTCCAGATTATCAATTTAAGCTGCACCACTGGGGGCAGATAACAAACCAGGAGGAGTTATTAAATTACATGTAATACTTTCCACAGTTTCCATTTCTGATAACTTGTCAGTTCCCGACAAAAGGCCAGGGTTGTCGTTCATAATATATTTGACACCCCGACAAGTGTGACGAAACTTAACACCCCCCTTAACCTCCCCCTGATTATAAGCATAGTCATACAGAGGACAGCATTTCAATGTAATCAGCTCTGCAGTGATGTTTGGCGCTGTCTGTGTAACCAGAGCCCGCCTGCCTCACGAAATGAAGGATAGTGTTTCGTTTTCAAAATTCGCGTTACCTTTGGAAATTACACAATTTGCAAAATTAAAACAAAATTACTGTGTTCATATTTGTGTCCATTTGAATAACAATCGTGGGTAATAATATGCGCACATCAATAATAATAATAACAACAACAACAATCGACAATACAAAAAATAATTACAACATGTATGTAGCTAAACATCTTTAATGCAGGTATTTGTGTTCCGTGTTGTGTAGCTTATAAAGCGACCCGGGTTCTATTTATTTCACAGCTACACCAAAAGGGTCGGAACCTAGGAAGGTAGTTCGTGTACCTTAAACCCCCCCCCCCTCCTCCCCCACCCAACTCCCCACTTAAAAAATAACAGGGGGAGGGTAAGGGGGTTGGGCTCAGCTTCTAAAAAATTCCCAGCTCCCTTCCACACCGGGCCAGAAAACTTGCAAGGTGGTTAACTGTCCCCATAACCGTGTAAGCGCGTGTGTCAGTGTATTTGTTGAAATAGATGACCACTAGGTATTTGGATTGGCTACTACCGCTAGAAGTAGTCACTTAACCCAGGGGCGCCGGAACCTGAGAGGTTCAGGTCCCTTGAGCACCCACCGTCCCCAGTTTTAGACCCTGGTATTTCCCATCCACGAAAAGAGGCATTCGGATGTCAATATATCTGACTGAGGTTCAGCTTGTGTTAGTGATGGTACCTGCATAAGATGTAGGCGTTTGATCGTCAGCAGATTCCAGCCCCGTCAACAGATGGATGGCTGTTAATATCCAGAAATGTAGGAGGAGCCTTGCTGGTGCACTGGCCACTTGACGACCTGATGATCACAAGCTGCAATCAAGACAAAACCAAAAACTGGCCACAACTAAAATGGTAGGCCTGCCCATCTATCATG
The DNA here is from genome assembly GCA_905116865.2 of Candidula unifasciata. Classification (NCBI taxonomy): domain Eukaryota; kingdom Metazoa; phylum Mollusca; class Gastropoda; order Stylommatophora; family Geomitridae; genus Candidula; species Candidula unifasciata. Next base: position 24,289 of record CAJHNH020004011.1, on the reverse strand, counting down.
CTAGACATGGAATCAGATAGGTGAAGGACTTGCTGCTAAACGGAGCAATGGACCCATATTTGTTCTTGAACACAGCATTCAAACTTAGTACTGATATTCGTCATCATAGTACGAGCTTCAGTGTAAGACATACGCACCTGGCCTTAAACATCAAAACAGCCAGGCGACAAAAGCGACATCAGCCATTCTCTTGGTAAGGCCACGGCCGGTGGTGGCTGGGTCCCGCAGCACAAGTCCATGTAACACAGCATGATTGCAAGCTGATTTGCTTGATGGCACAAGGTGAGACGTGGCGTCGGCCGTGGAATGATCCGCCACCTTGTAGACCTAGCTCAGGTTCACTGCTGCTGGTGGCTGCGTACATCTGAACCAGGTATCGACAATCTATGGCACGCCTACCAAGCGTGGCACGTAGAATGGTTTTCGATAGCGCGATAAGTTATTTTAAAATAAAATAGTTATATTTTAATCTCTGCATAAGCAAATAATTCCTTAAAAATTAACTTACGGAGTTCAGATGCTGCTGTTTTAAAAACTATGATGGAATTTAGGTCGGTATGTTGAGTGACTATGCAACATTACTTCAGCATGACATTAAGATATGGTCCTTGCTCATTGCTCCAGGTCTATTGCTTTGTCGTTTTTATCCCCGCACTCCTGTCCTTTACTCTGCCTTCCCCCCTTCCTCCCCCCTCTCTCTCTCTTCTAAAATACACATCTATTGTTTTTCTTACATGTATCTGTGTTTTCACGCGTTAAGTAAAGGTGTGTGTTGTCATTTGCGTGTCTGTCAGTGTTTCAATGTACAAGTGCACGTGTTTTACTGTGCCTATATGATGTCTGTATGATTACCCGTGCATGCAGCTGTACTGATATGCTTATGTATCTCTGTTTGTGACAGTTTGTGTGTACACAGTAGTCTTTTTAGTATTTTCATGTATATGAATTTGCGTGTGTGGTGAGAGAAAACTTAAGACAGTCGATGAGATAGAATAAAACCGATGAAATACCTCTCACTAACCTCAAATCGAACCATGTTAGTTTATTTGAAAAATACAATAAAAACGATACACTAGGCGCACACTGAGACAAAAGTGAGTCAAGAATCACTAAAGAGGCACGGTAATCAATCAGAAATGGATTGAGCAAATGAAGGCGTCCAAGAACACCCTTAAGATTGATAGAGGGGCTAGAGGTCCTGAACTGAACACATGACATCGAAAGGAATACAAGGAAGGAAGTAAAGAAGGAAATTGAGGAATCGACTGCGACCTCTGTGTGACTTATAAAACGACACAACAGGATGCTGATAACTATTAAAAAACACGGACGGGGAAAATTCCGGAGATAATTACAGAAGTAAACTTGGTGAAACTATCAACTTGTCGTCAAGCTCGCAATAATGTTTTAATGACAGTGCCAAGTCAGTGTACCGTCGTCAGCCCGAGCGTTCGACTGTGTATGTGCTCTGTCCTAAGTGCTGCCTGACAGCAATGCCACGTCATGTACAAATATTTAAATATCATCGTAAAATCACGAGTGGCTCTCAGCGGAAATGTCTGTAGATAAATATCTCACAGCAACCATGTTTGCATGCAAGACAAGGGGCTTGTTTCAATTTAATTTAAACAATGAAAAGTGACATGTCGCCATATGTTGTGTGTGTGTGTGTGTGTGTGTGTGTGTGTGTGTGTGTGTGTGTATATATATATATATATATATATATATATATATATATATATATATATATATACATACACACACAGTTATATTATATATATATATATATATATATATATATATATATATATATATATATATATATATATATATATATATATATATATATATATATATATATATATATGCCTGGCTCGCTAGCGTAGTTGGTTAAACCAAATTGCATGGTGACCGGGTGACGAACTCCTTGTGGTCCGGGTTCACGCACGGGGGTAGGCAGAAAAGCCATATCTCTCCCAGATGTACGGTATTTATCATGGAATCAAAGCCGAAGGGTTGCGATATCCATAATACCGAGCCTAAGGGTTAACAACTCATGGCTTCTGGATACTAACAAAAAATGTTAGTGTTTTAAAATAGAATTACTTTAAAAAGAGTTTGCTTTGTAAACATTACCTAGGCGATAGCCATCACAGAGGCAGGGGTGCCAAAGTGAAAGGTCAAAATGCTTAATAACGAGTGTCCCTCCTCTGGCATTAGGTACAGCTCCAGCTCTTTGAGTGGATAACATGTCGGACTACAGCTTGTGAGAGACTATTTCAAGCAAAAGTAAGTTCAAGTAGTAAAAAATTATGGGGTGGATTTGGCAGATTTCAGACTGATGGTCAAGCATGTCCCATTTAAGTATGGTTATGTGAGGTGATGGTCAAACATGTCCCATTTAAGTGTGGGTAATGTAAGGTGATGATTCCCAATGTCACATTTAAGAATGGGTAATGTGAGGTGATGGTGTTCATTACCCTTTTAAGTGTGGGTAATGTGAGAGGATTGTCAAGCATGTCCCATTTAAGTATGAGTAATGTGAGGTGATGGTCAAACATGTCCCATTTAAGTGTGGGTAATGTAAGGTGACAAAACTGCCATGGAGAAGGAAATATATGTTAATGAGGAAAGATTGGAAGTGGTGGAAAATTTCGAATATCTTGGGTCACTGGTTACCAACAATGGTGACACAATGAAAGAAATTAAACTGCGACTATCAATTGCTCTTCAAAGACTAAAACAACTGAATAAATTATGGAATTGTACAGATAGAATTACAAAGGTCAGATTTTTAAGAGCATGCATCTTTCCCATTGCAACATACGCCTGTGAGACCTGGACACTTACTAAACAAGCGGAACAGCGCATAAATGCATTTGAATATAAATGTTACAGACAGGTTCTAAGAATATCTTGGGTAAAGAAAAGAACAAATGCATCCATACTTCAAGAGCTGAATATTGAAGAGGGTTGGCTAGTAAAGACAATAAAACAAAGAAAATTGAAATATTTTGGTCACTTGAAACGTCATGGAAGTCTAGAGAGAACAATAATGGAGGGGTATATGCCTGGGAAGAGAGGAAGAGGAAGGCCAAGGAGAAGATGGGTGCAGGATGTGGCAGATGATCTCCAGATGGGTGTATCAGACGCAGGACATCTTGCTCAGGATAGGAAGATTTTCCGGAGGGTTGTTATGGCAGCGAGGTTCCGCGAGGGACATGCTACTGAATGAATGAATGAATGTAAGGTGATGATTCCCAATGTCCCATTTAAGTATGGGTAATGTGAGGTGATGGTGTTCATTACCCTTTTAAGTGTGGGTAATGTGAGGTGATGGTCAAGCATGTCCCATTTAAGTATGGGTAATGTGAGGTGATTGTCAAGCATGTCCCATTTAAGTATGGGTAATGTGAGGTGATGGTCAAACATGTCCCATTTAAGTATGGGTAATGTGAGGTGATAGTCAAGCATGTCCCATTTAAGTGTGGGTAATGTGAGGTGATGGTCAAGTATGTCTCATTTTAGTATGGGTAATGTGAGGTGATAGTCAAGCATGTCCCATTTAAGTATGGGTAATGTGAGGTGATAGTCAAGCATGTCCCATTTAAGTATGGGTAATGTGAGGTGATGGTCAAGCATGTCCCATTTAAGTGTGGGTAATGTGAGGTGATGGTCAAGTATGTCCCATTTTAGTATGGGTAATGTGAGGTGATAGTCAAGCATGTCCCATTTAAGTATGGGTAATGTGAGGTGATAGTCAAGCATGTCCCATTTAAGTATGGGTAATGTGAGGTGATTTGCTCGCCGTGGAGGTAAAACATTTATGTTGTTCTGTAAGAGAAAGGCCGTGTTTACTCCTGTTTGACAAAAGGGCTGCTTTGTCGAGCATCAAAGTTGTGTCCACGAGTTTGGCAAAGTGGCAAAGCAGTTGATGTAAAAACTTCGTGAATGTGCAACTGAGAAGTGATGTTTCCTCAGTCTGGTACCTAATGTGTTTTAAAAGTCTGTGTTATTCCTTCCTAAACAATGATGCTGCCCCCTTTAAAAGTCAAAACCCATCTGTTGCAGTTAGGACCATATCGCCCGTGAATTGTGATTCTGCCATCATGTTGATTCATGTTGAATCTAGAATAGTCTGAGAACAAGACAGACTGCTTTTTTTTTTGAAACGATCTGACATGCTCATTTGGCTACTGAAGTATATTCTGGATGTAGCGTGGCTGAAGGTGATATAGTTGGAGCGGCCAACAAGGAGTTACGTTTGTTTCCCTCAGGCGGCGTAAAACAATGTTTAGAGCAAGGTGTCTGTTATTAAGTGGTGCACTTTCAAGGTCTGCTGTGCTTGTCAGTAGACTAGAAACGGTTCAGTCATTGAATTGTGCGAATACATTGTTCCTACTTTGCGTTGTCACCCTTGATCATCATGGTCTTAAAAGGTCTCATGTAACGCATTTAACTTGAAACCGTTATGCAAGCAGTAAACTGTCGATCGGGAAACATGACATGTCCTCGCGATAGCTGAGATTAATGTACTCGTATTAATTTAATGTACCATCTGATTTCATTCGTGGTTTGTAAGACACATTTCGCGTGATTTAACAGAATTTTATTGAATCTAAATTGACAGCGAGTACAGGCCGTGGTTTTTTTTTTTAAAACTAACTTTGAGGAAGTAACTCCTGAAGATTGCATCGAATTTAAGTGAACTGTTTTCAGGCTTTTCGCAAATGTAATGTTTGTGTGTGCAAAAGAATGTGTTTACACACACACACACACACACACACACACACACACACACACAAAATTACCAATAACATTGTAAAATATAATTTTATATATATCATAAAAACATCCCCGAAGACCCTGCCTGAAGCAGAATAAGACATGGATTTTAAACAGGATTGTTGAGTGGGTGACGTCACTTTGCAGACCACCACTGTGACGTCATCATGACAGTTTGAAGGTGGCCGCCCCACTTTGGCACGCAACAAAGAAATGCCTTTTTTTTTTTTTTTTCTAAATAAGCGAAAGGGTGAAACCAATGGGCAGTTATCGATCATGATGTCCCTGGTATCAAAAGTTATAAGACAAAATATATAAGAAGTGCTCAGAATCCCTAAAGAGGCACTGGAGTTAGAAACAAATGGCCTGCAGAAACGAGGGTGCTCAAAATTAACTCTCAAACTAACGTTGATAAGAGAGACCAAAGGTGCTAAGCTGGCTTCCATACAGAATGTCGAAAGATTGAAAGTTAGTTAGTTAGTTAGTTAGTTAGTTAGTTAGTTAGTTAGTTAGTTAGTTAGTTAGTTAGTTAGTTAGTTAGTTAGTTAGTTAGTTAGTTAGTTAGTTAGTTAGTTAGTTAGTTAGTTAGTTGGGTTATCATCATTGCACTCCGGACATGTCCATAGGTGCTCAGATCCTCCCCTCAGTGTGAACCCCAGTGTCCGGTGGCTAATAGTACCAGTTCTATGTTGATTAACAAGTCTTCTGGCGTGTCTGGTGTGCGTCTCGTTTTATGCTATGCCAGTGATAGAACCGAGTAGATGAAAAGACTGCGAGAGCCAAAGAGACTTTTATTCGGCACAAAAGGGCGATGCTGATGCGTATTGGTATCTTCATCTTCTTCTTCTTCTTCTTCTTCTTCTTCTTCTTCGATCCTTCTGTCACAAAACTTATATCAGGAGGCCGGTAGCCTTTATGAAAGCTATCGTGCAATCCATATCCTCTCGTGTACCATACAGTTTTGTCTTCATTGCCAGATTGCGTCTCTGTTGTCAGCATACAGTTGATAGTGTTGGAGCACATGCTCAGCATATCTGATGCCTTGTGATTGAATTCACGTCTCACATGTGGGGAATCCTGTCAGTGCCACGATAATATCTGCCGGGGCAGTAGCAGCTCGTAATCTCTACATTCCAGCAAGTCAATCAAATGGACCAAATCAACAATTGCCCTATGCTTGTGCTGGCTACACGACCTATTAATCCCAATGTCATTAGCAGCTTGAAATGCTGGCCGGCCACCACCTGGCTGTCGCTAACAACGGCAGAGACTCGCTGGTGTTGTGTTCCATAGCTGCCATGTTTCTATGTTCATCAACGGCTGCTTGTTATCGTTGCCCCATGCCTGCCTGCGTGAAGCAGAACGGCCTAAGGAACAATAAACTTTTCAAAATATCATGTTTGTAAATTAAAAACAAAAAATCTTTAAGAAACCATCATCATCATCTAAAGTGGGCCATCTCCACAATCTGCCATCTGCAGCTGCATGTCTCAGTTCGTGTGCTGACACTCATCCTTGCCATGACAAAAGGCGGTCAAGACACTTCTCGCTCTGTCTTCCTCTGTTTCTCCTGAGGATGGTGTTGCTTTAACATCCAATGTTAATGATCCTTCTCTGCCTTTTATTATTATGCCCCCCCCCCCCATCTCACCCCCCCCCCCCCCCAATTCCTAAAAATTATTTCTTTCTACTTATACCCTATCTTTCTTGTACCTTTACGTGAGCATACCTTGGTTATCAAATCCTATTTTTTACGCCATCTGATGTTGTGATGAAGTTGACGCTGCACACACAGCAGTTGTTTTGTTTGATGTTGAATTATAAATTGACAAGACAGCACTCGAGACACCTTCATAAGCGCTCCATCCTCATCTTCAGCAGCAAGCGAAGAGTTAACATTTTGACAGTACCAGTAACTGTCTGATTGTATATCCGTCTCGCCTCCCCCCCCCTCCTCCCCCCGAGTGTCGAGCGTCGGCCAGAACCCCTTGTAACTCCTCGCAGTGCCACTCTCCTCAGACCGTAATGATCTATCCGTTCATGGGAACTGTTCACTCGCTCCCAAAGGGCCCTCACAACATCCAGCTTTTCATACATCATTTCATCACCAAGTGGTACAAGCCGGTCTATCTGCCTGCTCATTTTCCAACACTCCAAAATTAACTGGAGAAAATATCCTAAGGATGCTAACTACCCGGGACCTCTGAAGTGATGCTTGCCACTCTACACGAAGCATGCCTGTCTCACCGTTCTCAACATGGTCTGTGAGTCAGTTACAATGGCGGCATGTGTGTACAGCTGATTTTCAAGCCAGCGAAGGGCAGCAGTGACTGCCTCCAACTCCATTCTTACACTAGTTGTGATATCATATGCCAGGCTTTGTTACATCAAGCAACGTCCATTCACCGTCGTTTTGAACCCCCATGCACTTCGTCTGCCCCTCAACATATGGCCAATCTGCATATACAATCTCATCACCTTGGCGGGAATTGTCATGAATCATTTGTTAAACTTCTGATTCTACCGAACCAGCTGGCCAGTTTCTGCACTCACGTCCCAAAGTGATTAGAACCCTACACAAGTCTGAAACATGATCGGACACTTGGACCTACTCCTATCCTCGCTCAAATTTATCAAGTCTGCACACATGTCCAATCGTGTCCTCAGCTTTCGCCATTCAAGATTTTCTTCTTTTTAGTCTGTGACCCTTAGCCTTACCCAGGGCTTCATGCATGAGGTGCCTCTTGCCCGCAGCTACTCTGAGATATGACCTTGCCTGCAGAATTTTGAGCCTATCTGCAATAGTAGGCAGTGCAAGTATTTGTAAATAACTTTGGTCAAAATCGAGCCAGCATCTTATTTAGTTAGTTAGGTGTGTATCCTTTACATGACGTTGCAGAACATACCCCAGCATTTTTTGGCTGTTGTGGTTTTGCTAAGCAAATTTTACATCCAGTAGTTTGCCATTACTTCCTAAGCTGTCCCCTCTCGGTACTACTGTCGAAACCAACGCAGGACAAATCGTCTGCAGCTGGGATCGCAGCACTTTAAGCTATCCATATTGAGATTTCCCTTACAAATACTGTCCCTAATGCCCAAATTTTTTCAGACGCTGCTATGTATCGCATATATTATGTTCATATGTTTAAAACATTCATTTAGTTAATCAGCAGATCAGAGATCCAACTTCACAGCAAACGGGTCACTTTATAGTTGCCCCATTCCTGTGCTAGCTAAAACTACACATAATTTTAATTGCAGCTGGTTTTTAAAACATTCAAACTAGCTTCATTCTCGGCAAAACAAATAGCAAACACGTGCAATGAACGCATAAGGCAGACGTTGAAGTGCTAACACAAACAGTCGGCCACTAAAGCTGGAGTTTTTTTCGTCAATGAAGTAGTGTATACAATAAATCTGTAGTTGAGGGTGTAATTAATCATAGACGTCACGGACAGCTCTTTTGCAAAAGGCCACTCGGCATTTTCTGAATCTGCAGTTCAGAACACAAACCACGTTGGGCAAGTCGAAAAGTATTCCCAAAAAATCCGCAGCTAACAATGTCGCACCATTACATTTAACTCTGTAGAATGGTTAATGAACCATTTACTTTACGTCCACATTTGAGGGGAAAGGCAACAGTCAACAGTTGACCGCCTTTTCGCCATACTGTACCGGAAATCACCAAAGTAAAACAATATCCCCCTTTGGTGAAGATCAAACTCACGACCTTACGATCGCCTTTGGTTGAGACTGACGCGCTGCCAATCGGGATATCAAGGCTGCTTAAAAAATGTGACAGCAGTAGGGTTGAAACAAACGCCTCCGAAAAGACTAGCGCCCTAAGCCAACTTTTTAGATCGCTGTGCCACGCCACCTTTAATTTAAAAAATAATGGGGAATAGACAACTGCCTACATAATTAGGAGTAAAGAAATATCTGTAATTACACGAAATGATCAGTAACTTTGTTTACACAAAATGATGGTTGTTATGGTTGTCTGTGAAGGCCCTCCACACTGACGAGCAATGAAAATCTTAGCAGCAGAAAAATGTCTCCGTGAGATATCTGGCAGGAAAATCTCTAGGCAAATGACATCACAATAAGCTTTGGGTTCAGAGCCATGGATTGTGTCTGTTGCCAGTATCTCAGCCTGCTGATAACGCCAAAAAGAAAACCACGCCGCCTGAACCTAACAACCGCCTGATCGTCGCTACAAGTATCCGCTCTAAGTCTGCAGTAACCTTTCGCAAAGAACCCAACATCCTGGACGTTGCAAAAATACTTCGTGCAACGTTTACGACACAATCAGTTAGCTTTCATTGAAAGGCAAGAAAGAGGTATGATGGATTGGTGTTATCAGAAGCAAACATATTAAGGACGAACATAAATAACTTGTGCTAATAGACGAATGAATCTGTTGCGAAGCAATGAATGAAGTGCAGCAGCTACATAGCGCTTTCCTGTCACTTGAAAACATCGCAAGGCAACCCGCCTTACCGGAGAAAGGTTAAGACGATCTTTGACTGTTCTGAGACTATATCTAGTATAAAATTTGTGTTTGCTTTTCCTATACGGTTATGGTGAAGTGGTAGTGTAGGGGATAGCACCCTACTTATCAATATGAAGCGTGCAATTCTCTGGTAAAGGCAAACTATTCTGGGTGGAAGTCTAGAGTTTAAGCTGTGTGATAAAAAAGATCCGAATATTATAGCTCATTCAGTACCACATTCTTGCCTATGCTCACAATGAAAAATAACACATATACACATAAATAACAAAAACAAGTGCTTTACTTCCAAGCATAGTAAATACACAAGTAAACAGGGACAGTTATCAGTATGTGCTGTGGCCAGACATAGAAATATGAGAGCACAGGACGTCAGCGTTAACATGGAAAAGTCAGTCCCATATACCTAACTTTGGGCTAGAAGAGATACACATAACTTGGAAAAGGACGCAGCGTAATTTGTGCAGTTCTAGTACTTAATATCCCAACTATAGTAATATTTTCTGTTTAGCCAGGTCGTAAAGCTCAAATCTTGAAGAATTCCTTGCTTGCTCACATATGGCTACCATGTCATTTGTAGATGGCTTTCTTCTCGATTAAATAAGAATATTCTAGTATTATAGTCATAACAGAAACCTTTTTCTTCTTAAAATGTTTCTTTCTAATTCTGCATTATGTAGGATTAACAGCTCAAGGATGAGGACAAAACAGTCACAAATCCTGGAAATCCCAATCCCGTTCAACCTATATCCATACTGTACAATATACTGGGTCACTGTTATAACCCTGCTTTGCATGGTCTCCACGAGTACATTGTGGCAAGCAAGAAGTCCGTGCTACACGTGACGGCACGAGGTACTTGTGGCCGGTGGAGGAGGCGAGGCGAAGCCCGAGTTAGCCTCGTGGTCAGTCGATCATCAGAAGTCAGTGAAGACGGTTGTAGTAATTGAAGATGTAGTTTTTATGTTGTGAATGGTTAGTGTTCGAATATGTCGCGAGTGAAATAAATGGACCAGAATAAACTGACAGAATGTACAATGAAGCTGAGCGGCGTTTGTGTTGTCAACCCTAGACGTTAAAGTCGGTGTAAACCAAGGTACATTCCAAGTGAAGCATCGACGCATTCCAGGTTGAATCAAAATCATTTCAAGATAGTTGAAAGCGTAACTTCAAGTATACGTATTGGTTCATTTCAGTCACCATAACACGGCAACTAGTAAACTGTAGTCTCATGTGGGTGGGTTCTGTGTTGAACAACTTTTGAACGCCCCGACTTATAATCTCTATGCCTCAATTTCCATATAGTTGATGTGATGAAAGATCACAACATTCTCATAACTGTAAAAAGAGTTTTTGGTTAACTATCCTGCGTATCCTGCATTGCTGAACCAATCCCAGCATTTTTTTTGGCTGTTGTGGTTTTTCTAGGCAAATTAACTTCCAGTAGTTTGCCATTGCTTTCTGGACAGTCGACTTCCCGATACCACTGTCGAAACTAAGGCAAGGCTCAGAGCCCGCAGCTAGAATCGAACCTGGCACCCCGGCATTACAAAGCGCGTTCGCAACGCCTAAGCCACAGATGCCGACTTCTGGTTAACTAGTTGGACAAATATGTTGCTTCAACACACTGACTGACTTTCTACCACACCAGGACATCACACAAGCGACAAACACCCGATAACACAATGTGCCACCATGTGGATGAGGATCACCGTGGAGAGGTCCCAGAAACCGCGTTCAGCCTTTAGGCCATATTTATGGCCAGGCTATATTGCGGCCCCTGGCAAGAGCCAGAGTAGGGCTTCAAATAACGAAAAAATTCATCATAAAAAGGACGAGAGGTATAACAAACAACCACTTCAACACACACAGACACTGGACGATGTGAATTCTAATTCTTCCATCATGTTGTTCCATGTTGAACCTAGAATAGTATGAGAACAAGAGAGGCTGCTATTGCCTTTAAAACGATCTGACACGCACATTTGACCACTGAAGTATATTCTGGATGTAGCGACGCTATAGTCGAAATCATCAGACAAAGAGTTTTTGTTTCCCTCTGGCAGCGTAAAACAATGTTCAGAACAAGGTGTCTGTTATTTAGTGGTGTACTTTTAAGGTCTGCAGATCTAAAAGACAGCAGAAAAGAGTCTATACATCCTCAGAAAGCAATTTACAGATATCTAAAACACATGGGACATTATGTTTAGTTTTTAAGAGTACTTTATTAAAATGTGTTACAGAAAATCAAGAAAATAAACATAAGGCTAGGCATCAGATCATAAAGGGAGGTAATCAACATCAGATCATAAAGGGAGGTCATCAACATCAGATCATAAAAGGAGGTCATCAACATCAGATCATAAAGGGAGGTCATCAACATCAGATCATAAAGGGAGGTAATCAACATCAGATCATAAAGGGAGGTCATCAACATCAGACCATAAAGGGAGGTCATCAACTATGCGAGGTTATGGGTGGCTTACTGGGGCATATGATAAATGTCAGTATGCATATGCTTGTATTTTATAATACTTGAGCTAGATATCAACAAACACTGACATTATTCTCTTCCAACTTCGTCCTTCTTAGGACGAAATTTTTTGTCATTTGAAGCCCTACTCTGGCTTTTGCCGGGGGCCGCAATATAGACAGGCCATATATGGCCAAATGTCTGAACGCGGTTTCTGGGACCTCTCCACGGCGATCCTCATCCACATGGTGGCACTTTGTGTCATCGGGTGTTTATCGCTTGTGTGATGTCCTGGTGGGGTAGAAAGTCAGTTCAGTTCAGTTCACTGACATTCAATCCTTACGTCCTAAAAAGGACGTAATTTTTTGTTATTTGAAGCCCCACTCTGACTTTTGCCAGGGGCCGCAATATAGGCAGGTCATCAATATGGCCAATTGTCTGAACGCGGTTTCTGGGACCTCTCCACGGTGATCCTCATCCACATGGTGGCACTTTGTGTCATCGGGTGTTTATCTCTTGTGTGATGTCCTAGTGGGGTAGAAAGTCAGTCAGTCAGTCAGACTGACATTCTGTGCACTGTGGAAACTTATGTATAATGTATGCCTGGTTTTTGTGTGGGAAAGGGGGGGGGGGGGGACATTGCGAGTATCCATGCGTGCGAGTTTGTGTGGCTATGTTACAGTTGACATAACATGATCATTACTTAATAGTTACAAATGCATAATGATTAAAAATTAGGGGGATCAATTATTGCTTGTTCTGTGTGCACCGCAGAATGCATTCATTTAAGTGCAACTGGTCAGTTCTGCAACCGAGTCAACATATCACTGGCAGCTATTTTAGCCTGCAGTCAAAAATTAGAATGCGAAGACTTGGCATTTCACATAACAAACATTGATTCGGCTGTAGGACCACCTTTAACATATTGTTTTACATCAACCTTCTCTAGATCAGACTAACTTTACCTTATTTTTTCACGTCAAACTTCTCCTATATCAGACTAACATTACCTTATTGTTTTACATCAACTTTCTTCTAGATCAGAATAACTTTACCATATGATTTCACATCAACCTTTTCTAGATCAGACTAACTTTACCTTATTGTTTTACATCAACCTTCTCTAGATCAGACTAATTTTACCTTATTGTTTTACATCAACTTTCTCCTAGATCAAACTAACTTTACCTTATTGTTTCACATCAATCTTATCCTAGATCAGACTTACTTTACCTTATTGTTTTATATCAACCCTCTCTAGATCAGACTAACTTTACCTTATTGTTTCACATCAACCTTCTCCTAGATCAGACTAACTTTACCTTGTTGTTTCACATCAACCTTTTCCTAGAACAGACTAACTTTACCTTTTGTTTTACATCAACTTTTTCCTAGAACAGACTAACTTTACCTTATTGTTTCCCATCAACCTTCTCTAGATCAGACTAACTTTACCTTATTGTTTCACATCAACCTTCTCCTAGATCAGACTAACTTTACCTTATTGTTTCACATCAACCTTCTCTAGATCAGACTAACTCTGCCATATTGTTTCACATCAACTTTTTCCTAGATCAGACTTCAATAACTTAATTGTTTCACATACATTTTCTCAAAGATAAGACTAAATACCTTTTTGTCTCGCATCTACCTTTTCCGATATCAGACTTCCTATTCGTTTTTGTCTTACTTCACATCAACTTCTCCAAGAAAAGACTGATTTTACCTTATTGTTTCACTTCACATCGATCTTTTCCGCCACTTGAAGAAGATCGGTTGATAAGGGGGCAGGATATCATATTTGCATGCATACCAAGTTTTTATTCATTGATAATAACTTTAACGCTTTATCCCCCCCCCCCCCAACCACACACACACACACACAGATATATATATATATATATATATATATATATATATATATATATATATAAATTTATATGTATATATATATATATATATATATATATATATATATATATATATATGTGTGTGTGTTTGTGTGTGTGTGTGTGTGCGTGCGTGTGCAGCGGTACCAAGGTATGCGACTGCTTTGGTTTACGTCCCCCACTTGGTATACTTCTAGTTTGCAGGTGAAAATTGTTCCTTGGTATACAATCTCTTTGGACCATGACTCACGTGCTAGAGCAAGTATGGATCACAATGAGTCAGGACAGCATGCGCTACCCTTGTTTACCGGTCTCATCAGTTACTAGATGATTGCCAACAATGTTGCTGAGAAGTACAACCCCGACCAAGCTCAAGTACGCTGCAGGTGCAATAGACTGTCACTTTCCCTATCAACACAGAGGAGAAGGCAGAAGTAAATTAAATAAACAGATTTTTAGTAAAACGATAAAATGGTGAACCTCCACCGGATCCAAACAAGAGAAAGAGACCCATCATCATCATCAGGTGCCTCGCCGACTGGCGTGGGCGATCATGCCTCTCCACAATTTGCATGTGTCATTTCGTGTTCTGACAACAAGACTGTCAAGAATCTTCTCTCGTTGTCTTCCTCTATCCCTCCTTCCACAGATCTTTCCAGTTGTCCCAACATGTTCTATTTTCCCTCTTCTGATAACATGGCCAAAAAATGATGAGTCTCCTTCTGATGTCTGTGATAAGTTGTTTCCGGGCTCCCGCCTCTTTCAAAAGAGACCCATATAACAACAATTGTCAAATTCCTGAAGGTTTTCTGAAAGGGACTGCCCAGCCAAATAATAATCGATCTACAAAATACCGATACAAACACGGCTGTTTTCCTAATGGGAACTGATCAATCATCCTCCTTGTTTGTTTCTTTTGGGAAATTTCGTTTGGCATACTTTTTTTTTGGGTACAATACTGAGTGTCTGCAACGGATTAACGACGTATACCACGCTATATTAAGCCCCTTGTGCATTGGTACAGTGAGTAGCACGATCTAACAAACACTGGAACGACCTCTGTAGTTCTTCTTTTGCAATGGCCCTTAAAGTCGATGTTACGGTCCTTTGGATGTCATCAATATCGTCAAAAATGCGTCCTTTCAATGGTAACTTTAATTTTGGAAAAAGAAAATAATCACAGTATGGCTAATCTGGGGAATAGGGTGGTTGGTTGAGAACACACATTTGCTTTAAGGACAAAAATTTAGAAGTTTGATGATGTCTCGTGGGTACTCAACAACCTGATGTTTTTTTTTTTTTTTTTTGGGTCATCAGACAACGAATGCGGTACAAACCTGCAAGCAACTTTTTTCTTGCCTAAATCTTGAACTAATATACTAATATTTTACGAAGGGTCTCTCTATTAACACCAGATTCATCTGCCATCATCCTAATAGTAAAACAACGATCTTCTTTTATCCGTTCTGTAACTTTTGCAACGAGTTCATTATTACAAACAGAAATTGGGCGTCCAAGTCTAGTTGCATTAGTAATTACTTCTACACAACTTTTGAATCGTGAATACTATCTAAAAATCTGTGCATCAGATACAAAATTATCCTCATAAACTTGTCGCATCAATTCAGCTATCTCAATTGCGTTTTTCTGAGTTTTAAACATAATTTAATTTTGGAGCTTTTTGCTCCATGCTGATTTCGTAACAATGCACATCTTACTAGGTCAATAAAATGGTGGCTTGTTGTCGTCTGCTTATCAGGCTGCGATGCAAAATTGCCAGATCGTAGATGGAGGTTGCCTCTTTGGAACCCATACTTTGCTTCATAGATGGCACTTTTGTCTTGGCCGTAATAAAATCAGTCTCATTACTTAATTGTCGGAACTTGTATATATATATATATATATATATATATATATATATATATATATATATATATGTGTGTGTGTGTGTGTGTGTGTGTGTGTGTGTGATATCAGCTGCACAATTATGGAAAGCCACTGTCGCTCAGTGCCATGCAGACTTGGCTGACAGCCCGGTGAATGTGTATTCTCGGAAGTAAAGGCAAACAGTGGGACATTGACCACTTCACTCATTGTGTGATGATTATTATGCAACAGGACCGGGGTCACACCATAAACCCACCATGCACACTAAGACGTTGAAAACGGCTCTTGAATGGACTAAACATGTGATGCTGGATTTCTGTGAGTGATCCCACTGGGCGAGCCTCCAGCCCTGCACACAGTAGGTGAGACAACCTGGCTTGTATGTCAGGTAACCCCCGCCTGACATCTAGGTCAGAGCTGTCAGCGTGAATGATTGTCACCAAACACCAGCAGACAAGGACAGGGAAAACCAGCCACGTGCTGTCACACACACGCTGAATAGATCAAAGAGAACACGTGTAGTCTACACGAACTGACATACCGGCAACATACAAGGCTTTAACAACGAATTATGGCCGACATAACATGACAAAACTTTCTTGAAAACAATCATTTTGCTTTATATCAACATTTACATCAACCATGAAATGAAAGGTTTCTGCAATGGTTTATAATTATGTAACAACTTTCATATACAAAGTGTAATGCAATAACAACAATCCAGGTAGGAGAAAACAAAAACTGACAAGCTTTTTTTGTGTTACTCAGTCTGGTGATTGGTAACTGTTGTTTCTGGACATACCACTTCTTAGCTGAGGTTTGTCGTGCCTGTAAACCTACTCAAGAGTAGAATTATCCAGTGAAAAAATGCGAAAATGCGACAGCCAGTACATGCTGGAGTTGTTTTGTAGCGTCATAAATGTGATACACAGCTAAACGATTGAACTTCACAGATTGAATCTTGTGAACATGTGCCTATCCGTATGTTTTCCTATCCGTATGTATTGTTGAAAATCTCGGCCGTTGGCAGTAATCTCTGGTTATCAAGTTGCTGCCCTGTAATCCTGAACCTGGTGACTGTATCCCGTTGTTTACCCAGTCCTCTAAAATGAACTTCGCACACTTTCTGCTGGAACAGTCTTCCGCTATGTGTCTGTACAGTTGGGAGCTTCCTTCTCTCGGGCTGAAATCAAGACTTTATTTCTAATTTTTCCATTTAGGAGATTTTATTAACAGAAATGTTCCCAAAAAATCTGAAACTTACATTTGTTATCTTATCCCACACTCTACAAACATATTTATAAAAGCCACATTCAAAATAATATATCAACAGAAACAATAAAACGGTCCTTGAGTGTGTTCCCTTCCTGAATCATTTACCCCAGATGATATTCCTCCACGCCACTGTCTTAAGCTATCCACCATCATCTATTTTGGTCTGCCGCTGCCTCTTCTTCCAATCATCTTTCCAGTTGTCATTTTCCAGTGCTCCTTTTCTCATCACATGACCAAGGAAGTTTGTTTTATTCTTCTCTTAGATGTAGCGCTTTTAATGGTGACTGGTGTTGGACTCCATAATTGCTACACCACTAGACACATAAAGTGTGAATATCGTGCACAGTGTGCTGCTATTCATAGAAGTCGAACTTACTGGTTAAGAGAAATGTTAAGAAAATGACAAAACAAATGTGTTCACATGTTAGCGGGGTTTTGAAAAAAGATGAACCCACAGCTAAAGAAAGAAAAACCGTTCACATATTTGGAACAAAATCACGTCAGTTATTACTAATGAAGTGCAAAGGCCAAATGACTGGACTGATTATAACTAGGGGTCACAGAAAAACTATGTTCAATATTGTTTAGTTAAAAGCGTATTAGCTGTGAGTTATTGTGTCACATAATTGGTTTATCATAACTAACTTAGACATCAATTTCGTAATGAATTTTAGGTGCAAATCATTAACTACGCAGAAAGTTGCCGTTTTACTGTACCAGCACTTCCGGTAGGAACATAAAATAAGTCATTTATATTGTGATATTAATGACCCAGAGAAACGAACAACACTGGCCCTAGGTATGGATAGAGCATCATTTATTATGTAGATACACCTCTAAAACAATTGAACTTCAACTTGAATTTAACACAGTTAACTGCACAATCTAAAATTTTATTCTTTGAAATGGTCAAAAAGATCGAAGGAATTGGCTTTTTAGCGAAATCTGAAAATTTATGGACCAAAGTATAGCGTTCTTTTTGCGTTATGTTTATTTAAAGGCTAACTGGGGGAGGGGGGGGGCATCATTGCGATCTAAGAGTCAAGTTTTCGAGATATTATATTGCAAATAGTCTAGCCCTATATGCCCTATACGCCTAAAAGAGTGGAAAAGGGGCCTTTACTTTTTTAAAATTTATTGATATTGCAAACATGTTTAGGAATTTCTAACCAGACTATAGTGTGACATTGCAACATTATGAACGATTGCGGATTGGTGTGTACAAAATAGAACGGACATTAGATACTCAGTAGGCTTTAAGATTCTAAGAATGGTACTCTGCTGCACTCGTGTAGACAGTTACAACACTGTCAAACACCACCGACAAACGACAGCATAAATAATGGAGCTCATAACAACGGTTTTATTAGCCGTGTGAAGGAAAGCAACAAGTCAAGATGTCTGTGGCTTAGGCGTTGCGAATGCACTTCGCCGGGGTGCTGAGTTCGATTCCAGCTGCGGGCGATTTAGAAGCTGGGGTTGGTTCTGCAACGTCGTGTAACGAATACGCAGCTAACTTTCTGATACGGAGCACCACCTATATTTGTTGACTTGGGTGATCTACAGGTGATTTTTTTTTTTTTTTTTGTATAGGTTATACAGCGCTCGAAAAATATTTGTAGACTGGGGTAATCTATATATGATTTTATGTATAGGGTATACAGCGCTCCACCTATATTTGTAGACTGGGGTAATCTATAGGTGATTTTATGAATAGGGTATACAGCACTCGACCTATATTTGTGTAGACATCGGTGATCTAAAGGTGGTTTCGTCACATCAGTTATCTTGACTTCTTAGAATCTTTCTGGTACTTGTTCTAGTTGTTCCACCACCTGAGCGCCGACATTTATTGTTAAATTAAATTTAAAAAAATAAAAATGAAAAAAGCAAAGACTCAAAGGGACTGGAACACATGACCACCACGGAGGCGGACGGGTTCCTGGGCAGTGAGTGTAACTGAATATGTGTACAGGAAATATGTATAAATATAAAAGTAGTCATACATCTGTTAGATACAACATGTAGTCAATATGAAACAGATTAGGACAACTTTGTGTGAACAATCCACAGGTTTCTTGTTATAAACGAACTAGGTAACAAGGTCAGGTCCAGTTATTGCTGTCAGGAGAGACATTTCAATAAATAATTTAATCTGCAAAATATTTGGGTTCACATGATAAACCAATGTCTTCTTATGGCTTGGCAACATTTGCCTGGTTTGGACTTCAGAATCAATATTGCTGCTAACTCTCATGTTGACCAAAATCAATTTCTATCGGGTTATTGATCTTTCAAATATATGCTTTAGTACTATATACCCATTACGTCTCAAGGTGTATGAAAAATATATAACAAGTGTCAGGATGTCTTTGATAATGTTTATCTCTTCTAATAATGACATGCCATTTCCTCGTTTGTTTTTAACCGAAATTAAATGCAACGTTGAAGAAAAGAGGACATAGCTTTAATCAAATCTTAAATGTATTCTTGAACAATGTTAAATGCTGAACTAAGAATCGACACTACAGCGCTCGGGACGCACCTATTAGCGCGCCGACCCCTTCCTCAACAACAAGCGAAGAGTTGCGATCCTGATGGCACTATGCACTGTTGAAACAATGACTGCTGAGAATCCTGTATGGCTAAGTCTCAGAATAATTCTACAATAACCTCTGCAGACTACAGAAAGCATAACTAAAACACAGCGGGGGAAAGAGGAAAACAGGGTGGGGGGGGGGGGGGGGGGAGAGAGAGAAGAACTGGACAATCATATCTTCTACTTCGATGTAATAACCAGAAAATTCGGATATTTAAAAAAAAAAACTCCTAGTCTTGGCGCCTAGTTCTTTCAGTGTCGACTTCTCGTTTGTTAGTCAACCAATGTCAACGCCATCCTTCACCCTGTCGGTGACAGAAGTAGCAAAGAGACATTCCCAACCGCAGCCGACTTGCAAATGGGTGTGTAAAACGCCTTTCACTATATTCAAATCCGCAGTCACGCGTTTGAAAAACCATCAAACATAAAGAGCCTTATCTTTGTTAGTTCATAACGTAATTTCTATTCTCTGACGCTAATACGCTAACGGCTATTGGTAGCGTTTAAAGCACGTTGTGCAGCCTATTTCTCTAGCAGAGACGCTTGCATCATAAGCAGTGTCCTTCAAGAAAAAAAAATAGAAATAAAAATGCGGGTGGGGGGAACAGAAAAAAAAAAAAATATACAATTTAAATTTAAAAAAAATCTAAGAGGGTGTTGAGGAAACTTCCGCAGTGGCGCGTGGCTCCGTAGCGTTCCTGCCAATCAAAGATTGTGCTGAAGTCACGTGATGTCGACACCTGCGACGACCACTTAATAGGTCATGAATGGAAAGCTTACTCGGCTGTGGAAAGAAAAAAAAAATGCAATGCATTAATATTTGTTTGAGTACGTTTCATATCCGCTTGATCGATGCAAGATGTCTGAGGTGGCGTACACACGTCTGGTCGCGTCAAGGCCTTGCCTATTCAGACAATATCAGGTCAGGCATTCATACTTTCATCACAGGATACAGACCATTTGCATAAACTTTAGTATCTGCACAATCAGAAAGATAATTATTTCCTAAAAGCATTATGAACACGACAACAAACACAAACAAACTGGTAAACAAATAAGTTCAGGGAGTCATGACTTAGAGTAAGATAACCAGTTCAAGACAACGCGATAAACAGGCGCACCAACAAACATATATGCAGACAGTAGGAATCACAGAAATACATACAGAAACATAAAAAGACAGAAAACAGAGAGAAACATTCACACCGAGAAAACAAAGGATAGTCTGAAACACCAAGAGACAGTAAAATGCAGGCAGAGAGATTGAAGGAAAGACAGACATACGATCTAACAGTCAGATAGGCGGGGATATTGCCAAAAGATATATAAAGAATGGTTAGTGAAAAGAGAAAGAAAAAACAGATCGACAGATATACAGACGGACGGACAAATGGATGGATGGATGGCTGGACGGATTGATACTCACACACACACACACTCACACACACACACACACATATTATATATATATATATATATATTATATATATATATAAGATATATTATATATATATATACATATAGATATATATATATACAGACAAGATGGTTAGATTAGACAGACAGACAGACAGGACAGACAGGACAGACAGACAGACAGACAGACAGACAGACAGACAGGACAGACAGACAGACAGACAGACAGACAGACAGACAGACAGACAGACACAGACAGACAGATAGATACAGATAGATAGATAGATAGCATAGATAGACAGATAGATAGATAGATAGATAGACATAGATAGATAGTAGACAGATAGACAGACATAGATAGACATAGACAGACAGACAGACAGACAGACAGACAGACAGACAGACAGATAGACAGATAGACAGACAGACAGACAGACAGACAGACAGACAGACAGACAGAGATAGACAGATAGATAGATAGATAGAAGATAGATAGATAGATAGATAGATAGATAGATAGATAGATAGATAGATAGATAGATAGATAGATAGATAGATAGATAGATAGATAGATAGATAGATAGATAGATAGATAGATAGATAGATAGATAGATAGATAGATAGATAGATAGATAGATAGATAGATAGATAGATAGACAGATAGATAGACAGATAGATAGATAGATAGATAGATAGATAGATAGATAGATAGATAGATAGATAGATAGATAGATAGATAGATAGATAGATAGATAGATAGATAGATAGATAGATAGATAGATAGATAGATAGATAGATAGATAGATAGATAGACCGATAGATAGATAGATAGATAGATAGATAGATAGATAGATAGATAGATAGATAGACAGACAGAGATAGACAGATAGATAGATAGATAGATAGATAGATAGATAGATAGATAGATAGATAGATAGATAGATAGATAGATAGATAGGACATAGATAGATAGATAATAGATAGATCATAGATAGAGATAGACAGATAGATAGATAGACGACAGATAGATCTCGACAGACACTTACAGACAAAGGCAGAGACAGAAGACAGCAGACAGACAGAAGACAGACAGGCACAGGCGACACAGACAGACAGACAGACAGACAGACAGACAGACAGACAGACAGACAGGACAGAAGACAGACAGACAGACAGACAGACAGACAGACCGACAGACAGACAGCCAGATAGACAGATACTTAGATAGATAGATAGATAGATGATATTAGATAGATAGATCTATAGATAGATCATAGATGATAGAATAGATAGATAGATAGATAGATAGATAGATAGATAGATAGATAGATAGATAGATAGATAGATAGATAGATAGATACAATGAGTTTAATAGTATTATGGACAAGGATAGTAATGGTTTTCATTAGGGAATAGCGACGCCTGATCTCGACACTTAACAAACAAGCTGAACAGCGAGCGCACTTATGCCTTTATATACAAATGTCATTAGACGGGTTCTAAGAATATCATGAACAAAGAATAGAACAAATGCCTCCATACTTCAAGAACTGAAAATTAAAGAAGGTTGGCTATTAAAGACGATACAACACAGAAAATTAAAAGCGGTTTGCAACCATATTGCTCGCAGCTGGGATTGAACCTCGCACCTTGGAGTAGCGAAGCGCGTTCGCAACCCTACGCCACAGAGTCTGACAATGCAAAATAGACATATTCTTATTTCTCTTATTGACATTTTGCACCAAAGAGTGAAATTCTCCATATTTCTCTAATATGCAAAGTTCGGTGAAGTCAAGACAACGGTCCATTCTCAAGGCCTAACAGAGGGGGTATTCGGTTTTCTCCCAGGCTGGTGTAGCCTTGCAGTCGACCCAGCCTGATCAACTGTAATTACATAATTAAATCATTCTTATAGCCTTCAGAGTCTAACGCATATCATGCTAGCTCCATATTTAATAGACCAGTTGGTACTAAGGGAATGATATTGTCAACATCGCAACCACCCGTCTTTATTTCCATTGACATTTTCCTTCTACTCAGTTTATGCGGCTTTGACATCGGAGCCCAGGTCAGAATATCCTCTTCCTCCTAGACTGGAATTTGAACCTATAGCTGCCGAGTCAGTGGGCAAGGGTGCTGGCCATTACCCTACTTGGGTTCCGTTTTGATAATGCTCTTTCCTCTAGCTCTGGGCTTGGACTACTGAAAACAATCTCGAATGGACAGTCAGGCTACGATGGAAGGAACTCCTCACTAACCTTTTCCATGCCACATACCATGACAAGCTGAAAGACTAATACTTTAGACTCTTACGTTTGAGTCTGCCAAGAGAAGGGAGCTATTTGTCTGGAATTATGTTGAGAATATTACTGACAGACTTCAATCAAATACTGACTTATTGATAGCTACAGTTGTTGCAGCATGAGCCGTTAGAACCACTGGTAAAGACACATGTTTGGTATTCATAAATAGAAAAAATAAATGTACGAGGTAATGTCCTTCTACCGAAAAATAATTTGGAAAAATAAGACCATTTTAAGACTGTAGGTTGTAAACAGTGTAACCAACAGGGCAATCTTAAACAATCAAAGTCTGGTTCTATAAAACATCAGATGGCTGAAAAGTTTGGATACTCATGACAGATCCAGATCAGGTCGCCGGGTAATATTTACATATACACGACTATTTGTTTTTGAAACTATTTTACCTGATTTGCCATCGAAGCAAGTGGGAACATGCTATCTTCTTCTTTGCGTTCACCAGCTGTAAACTCTGGTGGAAAGTTCTGGTTGTTTGTCCACTTCTGGACTGCATTCATGTTGCAGAACTTGAGTGTTGCATGTGCATCCGTTTGACAGATGTGACTAATTTTTGTGCAGACTGTCGGTTCCTTGCCTCTCAGGCAGATTCCTTCCGACTTCAAAGGAAGCTTGTAATTAGTCGACTCATACGACATGCTTTTGGGTAGACATTGATTTCCCTTTAACATGGGCTCCGGAAAACACACAGGGAGGAACAGGTTATATTTGTTGTCTAGTTTTATGTGTGTTTTATTCCATCCTCATTCAACTTTACAGCAACGTTTCATACTTATTCTATTCTATCGTTGTTCCTATATACTAAAAGCATAGAGTAATCAAAACATATAAAGTGAACATTCCAACTTACCAGTGATCATTTTAATTTATTTATTTCAGAACCATTCGTCAAAATCGATGTATTCATCATCATCTGGTGTTCCAATGGGTTCATACGACGAGGCGTCTGAGAAGGGCGATTCTGCGTTGGAGGTGGCCGTGGAGGATGAGTTCACGCTATCCGTATTCAAACGTGAGGATGTCATTACTTTGTGTGCACATTCCTCTGCTGCCAAGGAAGCTGCAATGTTGCCACAGACTGCTTGACATAATAAGTATCCTGTATTGTCATCTCTGTGGTGAGGTGATCTCAGGTCT
>CAJHNH020004010.1:0-51138 GCA_905116865.2 Candidula unifasciata | reverse complement strand
AACTAGTCTTTTTCTCAGCTGATTCTTGAAAGACAGTCGTCTTGTAACAGTCTCTATTTATTTTCCCCAACGATATCAATTCATCTCTATCCAATATTCTTGTATTTTCTCCTGTAGTACTTTTTTTTCCCATGTCTTTAAATTTTTCCAGGCCAAGTCAAAAAGTAGGGGAACGAGCTCACCTTGCTTTAAGCCGAGTTATTTGAAAAGGGTCTGACTTTCTTTATATTTACATATTACGAGTGTATTCCATTAATTTGTTTATCACGCTATTTAAACCCTTTTTTGGTTTCCAAAGCCCTAGCTTTCCAAAACTTTTTCTATGAAAACTTCATCGTTTTTTTAAAAATCGACAAAAGCAAGTACATTTTTTTTATATTAAACAGTTTTTTGATTTCCGTAATGGGGTTTCACAGTTTAACAATTTTGCAAAGTATTCCTTCTATCTGTTACATATTTCCTCATTATTATTTATCATGTTCCGATTGTGATCTTTTAAACTATAAATGCTTTGTTGATGTCCTCGTTTCACATGCTTCAGTTCTTTTAAAAACTTTCTGGATTCGTTGTTCTGATGGTTACCTTCCATATCCATGAAAATGCTGTTCATATGTTACTAGTGTCATTTAGCCAAATCTGCCCGGCATGTTTTTTTTTTTTTTTTTCTTACTGACTGTTTCTTCATATTTTGTATCGAACCATTTTTTTTTCTTCTGTTTATGGTGGACACACCAAGCAATTATTCTGCAGTAGTTTGAATTATATTCCTAATATCCATCCAGGTTGTGTCAACGTCTTTGTCTGTCGCAATTTGTAAAATAGTAATATTACGTTTTAATTCATTTGCAAATAAACTGATATGCCTGTTTCGTGTAATCTTTTTCTATTTTACGCTGGATGTGATCTTTGCAACTTGGTCTAGAAAGATCTGTTTAACTTGATTTTTAAATTTGCACTAACCAGTTAGTGGTCACTAATATCCTTTGTGACTTCGAACTTAATGAATGTTTGATACATTTCTATAATTTATTACCATGTGATCCATCTGAATTGAAGTTATCCTGTCACATGCCAAGTTTGTTTATGTATTTGGATCTGCTTATCTGTAGTCCTTTCGCTACGGCAAGATTGATTAATCTCCATCCAATATTGTTTGAATTACAATGTAGGCTTTCCAGGCCTGCTACATTTTTATAGGTGTTTTCTCTTCCTATTGTTGCATTGAAATCTCCTAATACAATCAATATGTCTCATTTTTTAGCTACATCTATGATATTATCAAAAAGATCATAGGTTTCGTCTTTAATATCATCTTCTTTATCTGCAGTGGGTGCATGCACAATAATCATCGTGATATTTTTCTATTTTCCTTTTATTCGTAACTTACTGATCATATCACTAACAGCTTCAAAATGTATAATGCTTTCCAACGACTGTTTCTTGATAAAATATCCTGTCCGTAGTTCATGTTTGTTTTGAGTGTTTCCTCCATCCATTATGATCATTCTGTTTTCCCTTATGGTACCCTGTGCTGGCCATCTTTTTTCTTGAATATCTGTTATAACTATATTCAATAACCTCCACAATAATGTCTGTTTTTGTTCTAACCGTTCGTGATTCTTGATAAATATTTTTAACTGGCGCATGAAATATGTGGGAAGAGAAATGATTGCAGGAAGACAACTGGTATGGTTTTGTCACACAATGGGAGGAAAATAACTAGAGCTGACACAGACAACAAGAAAATGTGACGATGATAGGGGCGGGGAAGACCAAGAGACACTTAGGCTATCTGACCTAAAGGCATGCACGAGTATGTCTATTAGCAATGACCGACAGTACCCCAGGTAGAATGATGTAGACAGACACTACAAACGAGACACGAAATGAACTTTAAGAGGGAGCCAAATATGTGGTGAGGTCGTGGGTTTGCTCCCTATTTTCAAAAATGACCTTGGCTCCAAGGTCCACCCAGCCTTGAGTGGGGACCGGGTGCGGCCCGGAAAGAAAAGGCAGCCGGCGTCATGCTGACTACATCTCCCATCTTGTGCCGATTGAACTATGCAAATATAGGTCTAGCCCTATATGCCCTATACGCCTAATGGCGTAGAAAAGTGTCCTTCACTTTTTTTTTTTTTTTTAAAAATTGTGGTGAATAAAAATGTAACTTGCAAAGTTCGTGGTGACTGTGCTAGCCTCTGGGTTCTATATGCTCAGACTTAAAACCTAATGTCCAGATTGTGGCAACATGGGTCAAT
Source organism: Candidula unifasciata (assembly GCA_905116865.2). Lineage (NCBI taxonomy): Eukaryota > Metazoa > Mollusca > Gastropoda > Stylommatophora > Geomitridae > Candidula > Candidula unifasciata. The sequence goes on along the minus strand of CAJHNH020004010.1, from coordinate 48,880 downwards.
AAGTAAAAAAAGTAAAGGACCTCTTTTTACGCCATCAGGCGTATATAGGGCATATAGGGCTAGACCTATATTTTTATAGACCAATCGGCACAAGATCGATGATGTGGCAGCAACACGCCGGCCGCCTTTACTTTCCCGGGACTGCACCCGGTGCTCACTCAAGGCTGGGTCGACCTGGGAGCCAAGGTCATTTTTGAAAAAAGTCCGGGTCCGCCAGGGAGCGAGCCCACGACCTTCCGATCCGCGACGAGCGTCTAGCCGCTCGGCCACGGCGACTCCCTTAGGTCAATAGCGAGGGAAAAACTTATACAGAATACAGGAGTTAATTTTTTTTTTTTTTTCAGTTACAAGGCACACTTTTATGTGCCTGCCAAAAAGTAATATTCTTGACCTTCTCACAGCAGGCACATAACCCTCGGTACTGTAAAGTCTACGACTTGTTTCTGGAATAGAAAATCGCTGTAATAATTTACCAATGTTTTGAAATTACTTCTACAATATTCATAGAATATATCAATATTGCACAAAATCACTTGGCCAGTTTAGTTATGTGCTTATTATACAAAAACGGGTTTAGAGGTAAACGTGTATGGTCGCTTATAATTACAATGTAATGAATATATCTGTCATGTGGGTATTTTAGTGTGTAATTTAATTATTGCCCTTTGATTTTACATTTTTTGGGCCGACGGGTTAGGCCGAGGGGTTATAACAACAGTTTCATAGTTACAGCAAACTAGGGCCTGATTCAGGTAATAGAAATGCTACAGCGAAGATATTTCCAATTATTTTGACAAAGATATGAGCGTCGACAATTGAGGAAGCAATAGGTAACTGATGAACATGAAATTGTCTAGTAAAACCTGTATTCAACAATTACTGGTTGTGAGCTCACTTAGAATTCACTTCATTCATCCTATGACGTCATCCCCTAGTTATGTCGCTGTCTACCTCTTGGTCATTTGGCTTGTAAACTAAACTTCATGAAAAAACTTTGGCATAGACCGATGCAGCAAGCTGAAGTAAAAATTTTGAAATCGTGAATATTTACTGTGGCGTCTTATGGATGGGAATCACAAACTCAAACATCGGAGCTTTTAAACTGGAATGTTACAGTAACATTCTTAGAATACCATGGAGCAAGAAAAATGTAAACACCGAATCCTGCATAGTCTGAAGATCGAGAATTGGCCCATAAACATCATCCAATCCCGAAAGCTGGGGCATTTTGGCCAAGTTAACTCATAGTGGGGAGGAGGTACATTTTCCGAGAAACGGTGCACAGGCATATAAAAACACATAGGGTTCAGCAACTACTAGAGAAAGAAAGACTTTGACCATGAAAGCTCATATGGCTGGGCAATTTTTTTTTTAATTATAACCACTGGATTCTGTCTGTCTTTTGGACATTTTTAAGCCTTGTATAAAGATTAGCAGAATATTGTGTTAGGAGAACTGATCAGTTGAAGGAAATAAACTGCGCTTTCAGCAGATGATTCCCTAGATCCTATAATTAGGCGAATTGGTGATCTAGTCGTGTTTATTTGAAACGATTCTGCCGCTGCAGTCAGCTATCTAATATATTATTCATGATAGTCAATCCAACTGTTTGCTTTCCGTCTCGTGCAGCAGCAGGACTGGACCGGTTCCGTGGGTTCTGGACAAGGGCTGCTTGATTGAATATCAAGAGTAACATCAGCTTATCAGGAATAATGTGTTTTCTTTCATTAATTTTTCCTTTAGCATTGTCCCATCCCCTTTAAAGAAACACAGTATATGTGAATAAAAATTCCCCATAAATAATGGTGGAATATACCGCTCTCCTGATCTCGAAAGGCAGATTTCAAACAGGGAAAGAACTATAGCCATGTTACAATGATTATAAACCCTCAAGTGCTGACTTTCAATTTTTATTCTAGGCCACTTAGGGTCAGAGATGAAGTTCGTCCTCTCCATAGCACCAGATCTGGGCAGTATTGTAGAGATCATAAGTTGTATATACATCATGTTCTCTTCTCGGCCTACCTTGTTTAATTCAAAGAAAGGCAACACCAGTACGTGTGGAACCAAACATGCTGCAAACGCTGCTGGACTAGAAGAGCAGTGCTCTGTCTGTCAGCATTTCATTTGCCCCGCCATATCATTTAGATTTCTCTTCCTCTGGTCAGGCTCGTATCCTCCCACATGCACCCGAAGAATTTAGCAAAATGTGGAATGCCCGGTTTGTTCATTTTCAAGGCGCAATTTAATGTGCCTGTCGAAAATAAATATATTTTCCACGGATTGTGTGTGTCGGCGCTAATATACTATGACATTTATTAGGAGCAGAACTAGCTTGATTATATTATCTACATATGAGTCCATGAGCATTTCTAGAACATATAATTATTGCCCCAAGCTGAATAGCCATTTACAAATTGCATATGCTATGAAAAATCTCTAGCTGTTATATTCAATTTAAAAATGCAGCTTAAGGTAATAATAAAGCAATTGTTTGTTAAATCTGTATTTATTTAACTTGGATACCGCACTACAGTGAAACATTGGCTGTCGACCACTGACTTTCTTTTCGAACAATAGGATTATTGACAACTTTGGGGAAAAGGGGGCGCCTCTCTTTTTTTTTTTTTTTTAACAGAGCCTGGGTTCCTGAAGAGCATATCCTTAAAACACATACTTACCGCATGATGGCTACTCTTATGCAGCGCATAAAGCCACTGATCATTGCGAACTTAACGACACTGAAGACGAAAGCACTGTTTCAATGGTCTTATGGCGGAACATCTAACACATAGGATTCTGGAGAAATCACTTCATCACCCTAGAGCAGGGCTATCCAACTGGCGGCCCGCGGGTAAAACCTAGCACGCAAATATCTAACAAGTGGCCCGCGAATCATTGCCAGTTGTATTGTTTTCTATGACAGACTTCTGGCCCATGACGACACATATTTTCAAAATTTGGGCCATTGAGTAAATTTAGTTGAATAGAAATGTCCTAGAGTCGTTCAGCGGTCCTTGGCAAACCTTGGGTGTAAATGACTTACCGGGCCACGAACTCAGGCTGGAGATAAATGTGACAGGACCATGTAGCAGACATTGTGTCAGGACAAGCATGAGAGTTGACGTTGACAGTGCTCATCTGGAGGAGGTAGGGCAACAGTTATAAGAAACACTTTCAGAAGCAGGAGAAAACATGTATTAAACGTAGGAATGACAATAGGGACATAGGAACGAAGGAAATGTGTAGTTTTATAGATAACCAGTGAGAGCACCTTGGATATAAAAGAGTGTTTTTAAGGTGTCTTGAGGAAAAAAAAGTACCTTACAAAGAGAAGTGGTAGTTAAGTTAGTTAGTTACTCGAAAGAGTAGCCTCACTACACATCGGACAAGTCCATAACAGCTCGGATCCCATCTTTAATATATCCCCCAGTATGCGACGACTAATAACGCCAGTTCTGTGTTGGTTTACTATTCATCCTTGGTTACCTGCTGTAGTGTTCATGTTTAGTGACACATCTTTTGACCTGTAGTTCTTGTAGTCTTTTGAGTGTTGTCGATTTAAGGCCGTCTCCTGAATCGACTTCTCGCCCTGCCTCCGTCACAGCATTGAGAATGTCGGCTCGGCCCATTGATTTTCCTGCACCTACTATAGCATTGCCAGCAAGCCAATCCGTTCGTTAATTCCCTCTTACCCCATAGTATCCTGGCACAACAATGAAACTGATTCCTTTCAGACGATGTTTTATCAGCGACGCCAACCATTTACTTTGAATCCATCCGGTCTCTATAGAAAAGTGATAGCGTGAAGCCATCGGATATTATTTTGTGCCGTAAAAGAAGATAACTATAGTACAAGTGACAATACGAGGAGAATAAGAGAGACAGAAGCAGACCAAGATAGAAGACACCTGGGTTATCTGACATCATGGCAGAAAAGAACATCTTACCCGGCAATGATTATATTCGTGGTCTGGTTCAGTTGCGCCACTTTCGTGGCTAATGTCCTAAAATGTTCGCCATCTCTCTGGCTAAATACTTTGTCGTCTCCGTACGACCGCACGATTCTTTCCGATGTCCTATTTTGTTTTGTAGTTCCGTATAATCCTAGATTTTTCCTTTTAGGTCATGTTTCTCTTAATTTGGCCAGGCGTATCTCGTTTAAGAGCAAGCTCTCGACAGAACGTCCTTTGGAACGCCATTTATAGTTTTGCAATTTTGAATATATTACTTGTCAAAAACAACTGAAAAACAGTTGTTGTGTTTGGATAGAGCCTATATTGTGAAACTATTTCGCGTGTGACCATAGCGGTCTTATAGTTGTCTTCCTGAAATAAGTGCGGGTTAGGCATACCATGCTGATGTGTATGAAAAGATAGGTAAGGTCTCTCAATGATTCTAACCATCATATGTCATACTGCAGTCCGGTTATGGGGGATTGGGTTGATGGATGGGATCTAGTGTACATAAGTAACGGACTCTCATGTTACCGACCTCAAGTGCTCTTCACTGTAAACTGATCAGGGTCAATGCGGCTGGAACTCTCATGCAAACAAACTCAGGTGCTCGATAGTGAAGATGGTTGTGGTTTTGGGGTGGGGAACTGCAGGCGGTTATACCTGAAGACTCTCTGCTGGAGGGGGTAGGTTGGTTCGGGGTGTTATGGGTTGAACTCATGGTGCAGCGAGAATGTTGTTGTAGGGAAGTGAGTGGGGCGGAAAAGGGTGTAGGGAGCCATTCGATATTGCTTGATTGCATTCACGACTGTGGGGTTGTGGTTCTCCATCTTGGAATCCAACATGACAGGTCAGCACAGAGGTCCGGAGTGACATGTCCCATGTTACCAGCCCTCACAATCACACAATTGTGGGAAAGTGGATAAGAGATTTAGTCTTGTCAGCATGAACCCATTTGTCAAATATATTTGCCGTTAGACAAGTCCGTAATATGTCTCACATGTCATGATTATGATGGTAGCATTTTGTGGATGAAGATGATTGGATGCTTTTGGATTCTCGGCGTGTATGTTCATACACATAAACACTCCTACAGTTCTATCTCGTTCAAACATACAACCGATTTTTAATTATTTGCAAAGTCTTTCGAGATTTATTTCAACGATATAGCAAGTTTCAGACAAAAAGCGTAATACAATGAAAGGGTACATTTGTTCTTGTTGTTGTTGTAAGGGTACATATATGTGTCTTCTTCTTCTTCACTTCCTCTTTTACCACTGTGGGTGTCGAGGGAGATATAAGGTTCTGTTTCAAGCTCTTCTGGCCGCCTCGACCATAGTCACATCGTGCTGTTGTAGAGTTTCTCTGATGTTATCCTTCCATCTTGTTCTTGGTCTACCTTGTGCTCTACGTCCTTCTTCTCTTTGAAGGTATGCTTTGTATGGTATGGTGTCACATGGCATTCTCTCTAAGTGGGCAAACCTATTTCACTTGCTGTCTTCGTATATAATCCAGAATTGGTTCTGTGCCGACTTTTTCTCTTATGATCTCATTCCTGATCTTATCTCTTATGGTCACCACTACAGCCCTTCTCAGACATCTCATTTCCGTGGTTACTAACTTTCTTTTATGCTTTGTTGTGAGTGACCATATCTGGCACTGGTAGCACAGAGTTGGAATATATATGCTTTGAATAAGTTGTCTCTTTGTGCTGATTGGGATTGTCTTATGCTGTAAGAAGGGGGCTAGCTGTCCCAATACTTGGTTTGCTTTACTGCATCTAATGTTAATTTCTTTATCCAATTTTCCATCTTCGGTAAATGTAGTTCCCAGATATTTGAACTCAGATGCCTGTTTAATGCCTTTGCACTCTATTGTTTTGTTTAGATCTGTCTTATTTTTTTCCTATTGATATTACTTCTGTCTTTTCAGTATTGATTCTCATATTATTTGTTTTACATTCTTCATTCATGGATGTTAGATGTTGTTGCAATTTCATTGCTGTATCTGCTATCAATGCCTGGTCATCTGCAAAGAGTAATTCGTTGATCTTACCAACATTTTCATTCATAGGCTTGGCATTCTTGCATATACTGTCGATGAAGGTGATAAACAGCAGTGGTGATAAGACACACCCCTGTCATACTACAGATGTCACTGTGAATGGATGAGATGTTCCCTGATTTATTCTAACTACACTTCTACAATCCCTGTATAAACTTTTGCACACTTCGATGAGGTGTTCGCTTACTCCATATCTTGCTATTACTTTCCATAATAATTGTCTGTCGACTCTGTCAAATGCCTTCTCCTGGTCTACGAATGCCACAAAAAAGTTCTTATTGTATTCAATGTTCTTTTCTAATAACTATTTAAGTGTGAAGATTGCATCTGTGCAGCTTCTAACATATATGTGTACCAGCCACAAATGTGTTTTTGGAGTCATCAATGTGGGCCTGTAAATGTATGACTGACTGACTGACTTTCCACCCCACCAGGACATCACACAAGCGATAAACACCCGATGACACAAAGTGCCACCGTGTGAATGAGGATCCTTGTGGAGAGGTATTAGAAACAGCGTTCAGACAATTGGCCTTTTTATGGCCTACAATGCGGCCCCTGGCAAAAGCCAGAGTGGGGATTCAAATAACGAAAAATGTCATCCTAAAAAGGACGAAACAAGAGTAGACACTGTAAATGTTTGACTGACTGACTTTCTACCCCACCAGGAAATCACAAAGGCGATAAACACCCGATGACACAAAGTGCCACCATGTGGATGAGGATCGTCGGGGAAAGGTCCCAGAAACCGCGTTCATACTATTGGCCATATTTATGGCCTGCCTATATTGCGGCCCCTGGAAAAGCCAGGGTGGGGCTTCAAATAACACAAATTTCGTCCTGAAAAGGACGAAACTGGAAAATGTAACTCTAATATGACTGACTTTCTACCCCACCAGGGCATCACACAAGCGATAAACACCCGATGACACAAAGTGCCACCATGTGGGTGGGGATCACAGTGGAGAGGTCCCAGAAACCGCGTTCAGACAATTGGCCAAATTTAAGGCCTGTCTATATTGCGGCCCTGGCAAAAGCCAGAGTGGGGCTTCAATTAACAAAAAATTACGTTCTTAAAAAGGACGTAAGGATAATAGTTTATAATGTAACAGTCTGGTCTAGTCAGTTGCCATAAGGTGGCATGATATTGCAGGGAGATGTTATTAAACAAGTAGATAATTATGGTACAATAATTTGTCGAAGACCTTTATTCGAGATCCATGAAGTGTTTCCAGATTACTTCAGATTGTTTGGCTGTGAGAAAAAATTGCGATGTGAATGCCAGTAACATTTTAAGATTTAAGTTACTTTCTTTTTTTTTTTCTTTTTTTTTTTATGTCAAAATATTATACTATTGTCTACCTTACTTTCTTGTCTATATACTGTCAAAATGATATACTATTGTCTCCCTTCCTTACACGTCTAAAGATGTCAACGTTTTATGCTGTTGTCGCCCTTACTTTCATGTCTATTCAATGTCTACGTTTTAAACTATGTTCGTCTTGATTTACATGTCTATTTAATGTCCACGTTTTATACTATTGTAGCCCTTACTTACATGTCTATTAACTGTCAATGTGTGTCCTATTCAACGCCGGTGTATTTTCCTCAAATCTTGATTAACAGGAATGTGTTCAGTTCTCTTCCAGACTCCTTATTAGTGATTATATCATTTTATATAATTCCCACTATTCGGTCAGACAATACATGTTACTTCTTTGTGAGGTGATACATATTTAGTGTTGTGTGTAAGGGGATTCTAACATATACGAGTGTGCCTGATTGGATGCATTTATTCCTTTACTGTGGTCTAAACTCGTCTTGTCTTGGTCTGTGAAAGAGAATCTTAGCAATAGGCACAGCTAACACATGCAGCGACACCATGTTGCGTTCACATAATTGTTTTGTGCTTGTTCTGATCGCTTAAAGTAATATTTATCGCATGTAAAATGTATGTGCGTTTTTGTTTTGTTTTTAATGCACACTAACCATTCACACTAACGTTGAGTCAAAAGTCAAATCAAACACAAAGCACTCTGCTGACAAATTGTCTCCTGTTGGGATCCAACTCGACGCACTGGAATTACAAAGCCTGTTCACAAAGCCTATATACTGGCCTAGACTGAGCACAACTGCTTACAGATTGCCGAAGGGATTAGCAAGTCGTCTAGGACTATTGCCGGTTTATGCCAGACATGAGAGTTACTGAGGAAGCCATACATTATGTAGCAATGGAGAAGATAACTTAGTATACGTGTTAGTTAACACGTATACTGGACTTTCCATTGCAATATGTCTCCAGCCGTCTACTGTACGGATTTGTACACGTGGTCTTAGATTTCATGTCTTTATTACGTTACAATTTACAGTTGCCCATTTACTTTTTTTTTCCCCCGAACGCAGCCTCTTGCTTTTTAAATTTTTGTCGGACTAAAAAATGCGCTCTGAAATCCCTTGAAAAAAGTATGCACAGTAATTGATACAAATCATTTAGTTTAGACAACAAGCGTAAAGACTGGTTTTGAAATAATTTCACATGTTCAGCGATACGTGGTGATTATCCTGCATATTAGCAACCATTGTATTCAATTAGCTCATAGGAGGTTAATGCATGAGATTGAACAGCTGATAGTGAAACTCCTGTGAACTTAGACACAGTGATGCAGTGCACGGGACAAACATTCACTATTCTAAATGAGTACGCATTAATTTTTTTTTGCAGGGGTAACGAGTGCCATTTAATGTTTTGCGAATTTCGTTTGCTCCACCAACTGTAAACATACTAACTGAATGCGTGGAATCTGTGTTTTTTTTTTCCCCCCACATGCCGAGAGGAATCGCATCCCTGGTTCCCCCTCCCTACCCTCAAAAAAAAAAAAACTGTATGTTTGTTACGTGACAGTTATTTTTAAACAATGACATTATCGACAGGTTGCGTGTCCCATGTCCGCAATTTCTACGGAACGCTTACTGGGTAATATATTTTTAAAGTCTAGCAGGAATTTGGAAACGGATTATAGTAGCAATAGTGTAACGGTGCACTGGATTTACAAATATGACGAACACACGAATGAAAACTAATGGGCCTGCCAGCAATAATGTCAAGATTGTCGCCAGAGCGTTGACAATGTCCTTTTATAATTGTAGCTCTTACTTAGGTAGTGATCTTTATATTGTCTAATTCCACCCACACCTCCCGCCCCTACCCCTCAGAGACAAAGATTAGTCTAATTATGATGTTAAGTCAACACGGTTAACGATAAAGTCAAATTGCACATTTCTGTTTCTGTCACAAACGGTCATGTATGTTATCCATGTGGCCCACAGATATGACATAATAGGACCATTTTAAATTCTTCTCTGTTTTTATCTTAGGTCCGACATCGTTTAGTTGTTTAACTGTGTGTATCCGAGTTGTGATATGTGCGTTTTGAAGCCGATGCACTAGACAACTGTGCTAGGCACTATGAGGTGCCATACAATAAGTGTTCATTAGTTAAAATGTGCAATAAATGCATACATACATGGCATATACAAAAGATGTTTCTAGATGTTGTTGATAGTCATCAGGGGATGTAAGCAATTTAGTAGGTACAGTACAGACGTCAACAAGGGAAACGATACAAATCCATGTCTTGATACAGATCAACTGTTTAGATAACGTATGTGATTAGGGAATCAGCCATTCTATTTGCATCGATTTGTTGGAGTGGGACCGCCAGTAGCAGGTTTTCACGTCTACTGGGAATCCAACTAAGACACTGTGTTTGATGTACGCCAACTGCAGTTTGATGGATAACATCATAAAACATATTCATTGCATCTATCAATAACATGTGTGCGAGAATTATCGTTTACATGCACGAGTCACCTACATCGATTTGGATATAATTTTTGGCAGGTATACGTAGATGTAACTAATACAGTTTGTAACATCGAAAGTACCTTACTTAAGAAACGCTGTGCTCATTGTTGTCCAGGAAAATAATTATTGTTGACCACTCTTTGATTTTCAAATGACATTCATACTATCTATCGCCTGTAAAATTGTCCATGTATAATGGTGCACGTTTTGCATGCGTCTGTCTTAGAGAGAACATACAACCAAAAATATTATACAGTATGCTTCTAATTCCGAATCCTTTTGAGAAAAAAAAATTAAAAGGTCGACCACTTTCACTGCTACCAGTCTCCACCCATATTTGTGGTCTGTGTTATTTGCGTCACTTTCGTGACTAACTTTCTGTTATAGCGATGTCTCTGTGTTATAGCGATGTCTCTGGGCTTAATGCTTTCTCCCCAGTCAGACCGCTTGTCCTTCACCATTTTGTAAGCTGTGCATTTTTTTCTTTTTCTTACTTTGTGTTTCCTCTTGGTTTCATCTCCCTCTGATTTTGCCAAGCGTCTTTTGTAGGAGAGCGATTTTTTCTACACAACATTCTTTGGACCACCATTTATAGTTTTACAATCGTGAGCATTTAACTTTGCCAAAAAGTACTAAAAACAGTTTTTTTTAAATTTTCGATAGTTCCGAAATGTGACACTATTCTGCGTGTGACCATGGTGGTCTTACAGTTGTCTTCCTGCAAAAAGAACGGGTTAGTCATGTCGTTGAAATGTGTGTGAAATGTTAGGTGGAGCCCCAAAGCGGTTCTTTTCGACATTTGTTAGTGTGTGATCCGGTTGTGTCGGTCCGGGTTGACAGCTAGGCTCCGGTGTACGTAAATACCATATACCCGGAGCACCCAGCTCAAGCTTTGAGATCCGAATGTTCGGCGATGAGAATTGATGTGGCATGTTGGGCAACGAACTCAAGTGCTCTCTGTGGAATTTGGATGGGGTATTGAACTCATTGTGCATCCGAAAGAGGTTGGGAAGGGCGAGGGAAAAGGGGGCGAAAGGCCATTCAGTCATTTCTCGTAGTTGCTGGCTTGATAGATTCTAGTGAGGCCTTTAGCCGGGATTATACTTATCACTGGAACTGCGCTTTGTTCAATTAGCGCCGACCCATTTCACAGTGATTCAACAGAAATTAATAATAGAAGGAACATTTTGCTCGCACTCTCTTTTGGTACAATTCAGTCCAACATGCAGCCCAGTACTGACCTACAGTGAGTTTTCTATTTCATGCCGTTGAGATTTTGATAATTTCTTAGTAATTAATTATCATAGGAAAGTAAACTTATTGCATGGGCTCTGTCACATGTCCATCGTGGATAGAGATATCTATGGTGAATCTGAACTAACCACTTCCAAATAGGAAAATGCAACAGTTTCTGAGTTAGTTTGTTGCCATATATGGTCATGGATATCCACGAAAACAGCCGTATTTGGCTAGACACTTACACCTATCATCTTCATAATGCATGAATCATTTTCTTGTAGACGATGTCTGTAGTCGATCTCAATTGTCTCGTCGCTTCGGCTTGAACAACGGTGTCAGCCGGTGAAGTGCATTGTGGGAGGAGGATATTAGTCTTATCCTAGGAAGAGGGGATGTAAGCAGAAAACTCAATAGAAGAGCAGGGTAGACCAGGTCATGACCTTTGGTGAACTGCTGGTCAAGGAGGTCAGCTTTGACAGGCTCTCAGATAGTGTAGTGTTTTACTGATCAAATTGCTTCACCAGCATGTTTTGTTCCAAATGTTTTGTTCTGTCCCTAACCTTTGGAGTCAACAAGATAGGCAGAGATACAATATGCATGGACATATATTCTACTATACTACGCAGTCATTGCGCCATATACAAGAGAAACGTCATTCCTATTCCTAAATGGTCTTTGCACACAATTGGCTGTGTACGCTTGACGTAGACGAGGAAGCTATGGGCTGTCCCTGACAGTGAAAGACATTTGAGAGTGTTTACCATAAAGCTAGAACATCTTAAAGCCCATGCCGTGGGGAATTGGTAGTCACGTCTATCCTCAACCTTCTGTCTCGTGTACTTTCAATAAACGCTGATCCTACATGTCATGATGTTAAACTATCCAGCATCTTTTCTGTCGAGCACTCATAGACTCCAAGAAGAGTCGACCTTTGCAATGACCTAACAATGGCTTCATCTATAACACGTAAACCGGATATGCAAAGTGACCAGATCGACTTCATTATAACGGATGCTTATCACACATCTCTCCAAAAAGTGGCTAGCAGACCGCCGAGAGCATCCCTGACAGTACAGACTCCGCAGCTCTAACAATAATCACTAGGGTTATCCTAGAATTTAAACTCGAGAACGATACAAAGAGAACCTAAAAATGTATTGACCTTCATTGCACAAGATAAATATATTGACCATTATATCACATACACTGGTATAATATTGTATAAACGTGTGCTTGTTTTTTGGACACTTTCCTGTCATCTGGATTTGAACAGTTTCCCTCTGACCGTTTGTAATTGTAAGTTTCACATAAAGCCCCCACAGAATCAAATTACCGAATACATCAGCCTCTTATGACATGATTATCAAATAGGAGTATTACCCCTTCTTGATTCTTTCAAAAGCACCTAGATAAATGGATACTGTATGTGTTAAATGTACGCCCATTAGTATTTAAATTTAACGAACGTCGAAACATGAATGTGGATAAAAATATTCCTAGAAGTTAGTTGTAAATCCTTCATAGAATCCCAGCATTTGTTGACTCTTGCCAGTTTTAACTAGAAAATGTTAGGTTTAGCAGTTTTCTATTGCCTCCTAAATGGTCAACGCTCCTATCTTTATCAAAATCACCCTCTCCTCCTTTCAGTTTTTCTGCCAAACAGCCGGTAATTGAATCATTTCCCGCGATGTTGGAACTGTGAACCTGATTTTACAACCCCCTCATCAACAGCCGTCCACCAAAAAAAAAAAAAAAAAAAAAGGAAATAATGAAAAATAAGATTGCCCATACCATACATACACATATTACATAGTAATTTTTTTTTAAGAACCATAAACGTGTATACGCAAGCCAATTCTCATAAAAAACATAGTTCAAATGTGACTGTGGTATTTAGTGCAATAATGATATATTCTAGGAGTGTTATATAAGTACACTGATAATATAGGGCGGCTTTTTCTGCTTTTAAATAAATCTTATCATTTATGTTGTTGGTGAATAAACATCACTTAACCAAGGAAACTATAAAAGTAATTTTTGGCAGGTACAATTACACGTGCTTTGTAATGGAAAGAAAACTAGTGTTTGTACTATGCATTAGATTTAGAAGCTTCACCACAGACGTTATGCTGCCATTCTTTGGATAACAGTTCTTCTGTCTAGGGATTTAGGTCGTTTAGGCTAGTCCAGTCATCACGAACTCTGCAAGTTACATTTGTTTCCATCACATTTGGTTCCCTTTTATAGTCCGTGCCATGTGGTGCGTGTGTAGTCGTGTCTGCTGATAGCCTCCTGTCTGGTGTGCAGTCAGTCATAGCTAATAGATATTCTTGTATATACCGCAACGTCAAACTGTCATCTGTTCTGGTCTTCCTTCGTCTTTCCTATTGTCAAATGTTTTTGTTGCCACCGCGTACTCTATTTATCTGCCATCATATCTCTTCGCAAAGTAATTTCAAGATATATATTTTTTAACGCTTTTTAATGGCGGTCGTGTTCACATCGTGTATCTATAAACCTACACATCATCACCTCCAACATAAAGATTTCATCAATCGGCTGACAGTCCATGATTCACTTCTGTAAATCCGGTTTGCTATTCTAAGTTTTTTAAAGCTTTATTTTTTTTTTTTTTTTTCAGGTTCAAATATTAAAATCGCCATTATCATCAGCACATCCTTTACAGAACGTCGCTCTTGTTTTTGTACTTTTAAAAATCCCTCTTTCTGTAATCAGTTCTCGTAATCGTAAAAACCAAACAAAAATGTCAAATGTAGTCCTCGTTCAGCTGCCCTAAGGCCTGCTTTATTGAGGTCGGTTTCTTTGCTATCTGATTTAGTTCGATTCGTTGTGGCGATCATTTCTTGCCTAAGTTCGGGTATTTGCTGTTGCGTCATGTCTAATTGATCAGGCTTGGCTGGTGTAGTCCGGCTTTTTGGGAGTGGGTGGGGCAGCATTAAGAAGGGCCGCCATTTGCTCACAATGTGGTCAGCATGTAGTGGTAGTTTTATATTGTCTTAACACCCCCCCCCCCCGACACACACACACACACCTTCAGCCCCTACCGCTCAAGGACAAAGATTAGTATGAAAATGAATCAGCACAGTAAACTATAAAGTCAAATTTCATATTCTTATTTCTATCACAACTGGTCACGCATGTAAACGATGTGGTCCACAAAAATGACACAAGGATCAATAAAATTAGGCTGTTTCACCTTTGGTCCGACATTGTTTGTTTAATTGTTTAACTGTGTGTATCTGAGTTGCTTTTTGTTCTTTCATAGACCCATACACCCGCCAACTGTGCTAGAGACTGTGAGGTGTCATACAAAAAGTGTTCTTTCGTTGAAATGTGCAATAAAACGCGTACATACATGGCATATACAAAAGATGTTGGTAATTGTTGTTGGTGGTCACCAGGGGATGTAAGCACGTTCTGTGGGCACAGTACAGACGCCAACAAGGGAAACGATACAAATCCACGTCTTAATACAGATCAACTGCTTAGATAATGTATGTGATTAAGATCTCAGCCATTCTATATGCATCGAGTCCTTGAAGTCAGACCGCCAGTAGTTCGTTTTTACGTCTGCTGGAAATCCAACTAAGACACTGTGTTTGATGTACGTCCACTGCAGTTGAGACATAATATTATAAAACAAATTAATTTCAACCATCGATCACAGGTGAGTGATAATTATCATTTATATGTGTCAGTACAATTTGTGTTGTTTCGAATACATTTTTTGACAGGTATACGTAAATGTACCTACACTAATTTGTAACACTCGAAGTCTCTTACTTAGGAAACGCTGCGTTGATTGTTGTCCAGGAAATGATAATGGTTGACCACTCTTTGATTCTCAAACGACATTCATATTATCCATCGCCTTAGTAAAACTGTATAATGGTGCACGTTTTATGTGCGTGCGTGCGTCTGTCTTGGATATAATATACAATCAAATAAATTATACAGTACACCTCTCATACAGTTTTCTAATTTTTTTTTCAATAGTGCTGTTAATGCTGTTTGGCTGTTCATTGAGACACATCCAGACACTCTATCCACCGCGGTCTGAGACACATCCAGTCACTCTGTCCGCCGTTGTCTGAGACACACCCAGTCACTCTGTCCACTGCGGTCTGAGACACATCCAGTCACTCTGTCCACCGCGGTCTGAGAAACATCCAGTCACTCCGTCCACCGTTGTCTGGGACACATCCAGCCACTCTGTCTACCGCGGTCTGAGACACATCCAGTCACTCTGTCCACCGCAGTCTGAGGCACATTCAGTCACTCTGTCCACCGCAGTCTGAAGCACATTCAGTCACTCTGTCCAACGCGGTCTGAGACACATCCAGTCACTCTATCCACCGCGGTCTGAGACACATCCAGCCACTCTGTTCACCGCGGTCTGAGACACATCCAGTCACTCTGTCCACCGCAGTCTGAGGCATATTCAGTCACTTTGTCCACCGCGGTCTGAGACACATTCAGTCACTCTGTCCACCGCGGTCTGAGACACATCCAGTCACTCTGTCCACCGCGGTCTGAGACACATGCAGTCACACTGTCCACCGCGGTCTGAGACACATCCAGTCACTCCGTCCACCGTTGTCAGAGACACATCCAGTCACTCCGTCCACCGTTGTCTGAGTCACATCCAGTCACTCCGTCCACCGTTGTCTGAGACACATCCAGTCACTCCGTCCACCGTTGTCTGAGACACATCCAGTCACTCTGTCCACCGCGGTCTGAGACACATCAAGTCACTCTGTCCACCGCGGTCTGAGACACATCCAGCCACTCTGTCCACCGCGGTCTGAGACACATCCAGTCACTCTGTCCACCGCGGTCTGAGGCACATCCAGTCACTCTGTCCACCGCGGTCTGAGACACATAAAGTCACTCTGTCCACCGCGGTCTGAGAAACATCCAGTCACTCTGTCCACCGCAGTCTGAGACACATCCAGTCACTCCATCCACCGTTGTCTGAGGCACATCCAGTCACTCTGTCCACCGCGGTCTGAGACACATGCAGTCACTCTGTCCACCGCGGCCTGAGACACATCCAGTCACTCTCTCCACCGCGGTCTCAGACACATCCAGTCACTCTCTCTACCGCGGTCTGGAACACATCCATTCACTCTGTCCCCTGCGGTCTGAGACACATCCAGTCACTCTGTCCACCGCTGTCTGAGACACATCCAGTCACTCTCTCTACCGCGGTCTTAGACACTTCCAGTCAATCTGTCCACCGCGGCATGAGACACATCCAGTCACTCTGTCCACCGCGGTCTGAGGCACATCCACTCACATTGTCCACCGTGGTCTGAGGCACAACCACTCACATTGTCCACCGTGGTCTGAGACAAATCCGGTCACTGTCCACCGCGGTCTGAGACACATCCAGTCACTCTGTCCACTGCGGTCTGAGAAACATCCAGTCACTCCATCCACCGTTGTCTGAGACACATCCAGTCACTCCGTCCACTGTAGTCTGAGACACATCCAGTCACTTCGTCCACCGTTGTCTGAGACATTTTCAGTCACTCTGTCCACCGCGGTCTGAGACACATCCAGTCACTCTGTCCACCGCGGTCTGAGACACATCCAGCCACTCTGTCCACCGCGGTCTGGGACACATCCAGTCACTCTGTCCACCGCAGTCTGAGGCACATTCAGTCACTCTGTCAACCGCAGTCTGAGACACATCCAGCCACTCTGACCACCGCGGTCTGAGACACATCCAGTCACTTTGTCCACCGCGGTCTGAGACACATCCAGCCACTCTGTCCACCGCGGTCTGAAGCACATCCAGCCACTCTGTCCACCGCAGTCTGAGACACATCCAGTCACTCTGTCCCCCGCAGTCTGAGACATATATAGTCACTCTGTCCACCGCAGTCTGAGACACATCCGGCCACTCTGTCCACCGCAGTCTGAGACACATCCAGTCACTCTGTCCACCGCAGTCTGAGACACATCCAGTCACTCCGTCCACCGTTGTCTGAGGCACATCCAGTCACTCTGTCCACCGTGGTCTGAGACACATCCAGCCACTCTGTCCACCGCGGTCTGAGACACATCCAGCCACTCTGTCCACCGCGGTCTGAGGCACATTCAGTCACTCTGTCCACCGCAGTCTGAGGCACATTCAGTCACTCTGTCCACCGCGGTCTGAGACAAATGCAGTCACTCTGTCCACCGCGGTCTGAGACACATCCAGCCACTCTGTCCACGCGGTCTGAGACACATCCAGTCACTCTGTCCACCGCAGTCTGAGGCATATTCAGTCACTCTGTCCACCGCAGTCTAAGACACATTCAGTCACTCTGTCCACCGCTGTCTGAGACACATCCAGTCACTCTGTCCACCGCGGTCTGAGGCACATCCACTCACATTGTCCACCGTGGTCTGAGGCACAACCACTCACATTGTCCACCGTGGTCTGAGACACATCCGGTCACTGTCCACCGCGGTCTGAGACACATCCAGTCACTCTGTCCACCGCGGTCTGAGACACATCCAGTCACTCTGTCCACCGTGGTCTGAGGCACATCCACTCACATTGTCCACCGTGGTCTGAGGCACATCCACTCACATTGTCCACCGTGGTCTGAGACACATCCGGTCACTGTCCACCGCGGTCTGAGACACATCCAGTCACTCTGTTCACCGCGGTCTGAGACACATCCAGTCACTCTGTCCACCGCGGTCTGAGGCACATTCAGTCACTCTGTCCACCGCAGTCTGAGGCACATTCAGTCACTCTGTCCACCGCGGTCTGAGACACATCCAGTTACTCTGTCCACGGCGGTTTGAAATGCAAAATGCTTTTTGGAGAGGCGGTAGGTCTATTCTTATTTTGCCCCACAACGGGGATCCCGGAAACCAAACTGCGAGGTCAAAGTCTAGTGCGATGATTCTCGTATGATTTGTGTTACGCTCGTCACTAGTATATGATATTTTGCAAATTATGACATTCTGCTATCAAAGCCCAGGTCATCGGCAAAGTTTAGTTCGCTAAAGTTAGCCAGTGTAATTCTTGTAACCACGTGCCTTATGTCAGCTAGCCCCAATAATTAGATTGTCCTTATTTTCTTTGTTACAATACACATATGAAATGACTAGAGATGTATTTCCGTCATGCTTGCGTTATTGTAATCAATCATCTTTATATCAAGTCGAAAATCAAAGTGTGCCCAACTATTTTTTTTTTTCCTTCTAGAGAAAGACTTGAAACTGTTCTCTGCTTTAAACACTGCTTTCATGAGGTACAGCTGTATGTGTACATGTCAAAGATTGTTAACAAAAAGTTATGGAAAGTATACCTTAGTGAACTGACTGACAGACTGACTTTCTACCCCACTAGGACATCACACAAGCAATAAACACCCGATGACACAATGTGCCACTATGTTGATAATGATCGCCGTGGAGAGGTACCAGAAAACCGCGTTCAGACAATTGGCCATATTTATGGCCTGCTGATATTGCGGCCCCTGGCAAAAGCCAGGGTGGGGCTTCAAATAAGAAAAAAAAAATGTCGTCCTAAAAAGGACGTAAGGATAACATATTTTTTTGTTTTTAATATGTGTTGGTTGCCTTTGACCTGACAAATGAAACTAATCATTTTTGTATTAGACGATTCAGCAACTAAAACATTCTACTGAATGGTAGGTCATGGACCGCCGGAGGGAAAGTAGAGGACAATGTCTGTTTATCTTCTCCATTCAGACCTCATGTTTAATCCACTGAAATCTCTTCTGTCCAAGTCCAAGGCCAAATCCCTTTGAGAAGTAAAATGTAATGGTCTACAACTTTCAGACTGCTGCTAGCTAGTGGAGGCTGCCTACAGTCTCCGCCTATATTTGTGGTCTGGGTTAATTGCGTCACTTTCGTGACTAAATTGTAGTGTTTGCGCCGTTTCTGGGTTTGATGCTTCCTTCCGATTCAGACAGCTCGTCCTCCACCCTGTTGTTACTTGTGTATGTCCTCCCTCTTCTTACTTGTTGTTTCCAGTTTGTTTGATCTCTCTTTGATGTGGTCAGACGTATTTCGTAGCGAAGCGCACTTTTCCACATAACGTCCTTTTGACACCATTTACGATTTTTAAATTTTGAGTATTATTTTGCCAAAAAGTACTCAAAACAGTTTTTGAATTTGTATAGTCCCTCTTATGTCCGGCACACACCGATATTAGTCTCTTTCAGATGAGAAACACCCAGTTGTAAGTCGCCCAAAGCCCGTTCAACCATTAGTTTATATTAGGGTCTCTGTCAAACACGAAGTAACCTAAAGTCCAGGCCTAGTGGGGCTGAGATATGAAAACATGTTCCATTTTGGGATGGAGTTATTAATGATACAATGGTATAATGTTAAATTTGTCTTTGGGGGGGGGGGGATGGTCTGACAATGATGTGTTATTTTGTTTTGAATGAAACTGTTTTGAACAGTATGTGTCAGGGCTGCGATATGTGCGTTCTTTGGCCTGCACATCTGATTTCGTCGACAAAGGTGCTATCGACTATGAGCTGCTATTTATTAAGTGTCCATTCGTTGAAATGCGCAGGAAAATACCCACACACATAACAGTGATGAAAAATGTTGCTACATTTTGTTAGTGCTGATCAGGGGATACAATTACATTTTATGGACACAATAACAAGGGGAACGATACAATCTGTGTCATGACATCTAGCAATTAGAAAGATAGTGTATGTGACAATGGAATCACCCTTTCTACCCGCATCGATTCCTTGAAGTCAACAGCCAGTATTTGGTTGTAAAATCTGCTTGGAATTATAGTAAAACACTTTGTTTGAGCTATGCATATTGCAGTTTGATAGACATCATTGAAAAACATATATATTAACAGCAACAGTCGGGCAAACCAGTCTGGCAAGTATCGGTTCTAAGGAATTATTTGATGAGCAATTCTCTAACTAATTTTTGGCAGGTACATCATACTTTTAGGGATCATTTCCTGAAGGTTGACCTGCCTCGATTTTGTGATTTCTGTGATTTTTTTCAAAAGGATTTTCAAATTGTGCGTTGGATTTATGTGGTAATATATTCAAGGACTTTTATCGTAGCTCGGAATAAATTCTGTGCTATTTACGGACTTCCTAGCTGTGCCATTCGAGTGAACGAATTCACGGACCTTTCTAGCGTCAACTCCAGTGAGCGATCCTCAATACCAACAAATGTCGTCCTGCAAGTTCAATGTACCGGCCAATACATTTCCCGGAGGCGTTCACAAGAAAGGAACAGTGATCGCCACGATAACTGGACCGGGTGCGGCGAAGCGTAGCTCGAGATCTTTGATGTCGGCGGCCATCTTTGGCCCCGGCGGAATTCCACCAGGAGGAATACCTGAACTGTATAGATTCGGCAACCCTACGATTTGGTACTTCACGCTTAGCAAGTCTGCTCATGAGCAGAAGTACCAGCAAATCCATGACAAGAAATTTACGATAGACGGGCTGGAAATCCACTTCTAGCACGAAGACAAGGAGAGAACCAAAGTCACTATCGACTGGATGCCGGCGACGGCCACAGAAGGATATGTCCGGAAACTTGTTATGGACGCCACGGGGGACAAAAACCCCCACGTAGTAAAACTAGGAAATGGGAAGTGGGGCGCCCTCGTTAACAAAGAACGACCCATTCCCCACTACATCGACTTGTATGGCCCCGACCTTCCAGGTGGCCATCATCAGTTGTATGTTTCAGTCCCAGGGAGACTGACCGAATGTCCCACTTGTAGCTCTACAGAGCACTGGGCAAATAGGTGTCCAAACAGACGCAGGCGCCCTCCTCCGGCCAAAGATGCGGAGAAGCCGTGAGGAGGACTTTCCTCAGCTCCAAAGAGCGGCAGTAGCCACACCACCAAGAAAAATAGCTGAAAGTAAGAAAAGTCAGCAAGAAGAAGGGGGGAAGAGCCAGCGTGGTAGCGCCCAAGCCGACATCCAGGTCGGGGCGGGACTGCCACAAGTCATAACAGAAGAAGAAAAGGAGAAAACGACCGAGAAGGAAACGGAAAAACCTACCTCAAAGAGAAAAGGAGGTGGCACAAATAAACCCCAGCCTGCCACATCTCAACCCAAAAAACAACACAGATACAAGAGAAGGGAGCCGGTGAAAACACGACAGCAGAACCGGAAAACTCCAAAATCAACCCCACGCTCCTGGAAGAAGAGCTCACTGCAACCCAGACCGGAAAATCCGAAGGCAACGACGGAGAACACTGTCAAACTAGTGAGGAGCCTTTCCAGACAGTGCTAACAAAAGAACAGAAAAGAGAACTGGCTAGGAAGAGAAAAGCGGGAGATAGGAGGAGCAGCTCAGAAGACAGCAGCACCGGGGATCTCAAAGAGCAAAAGTCCCCAAACAAACAGACCCCCAAAAGGAGTAACTTCCGTCAAACAACATCAAGAACCACATCTCCAAAAAATACCAGAGAAGAACTCTTCTCTGAAACCTCGCCACAACCACTGATCATTAACGACTCAGAGTCACCCTTCACCAGCCCAGGAGAAGGAGGACAAGACCCTGAAGAAGACACTTTCAGGAGCTTCCTGGGAATCTAACACCGGATTACAAAACCCTAGAACATAAACTTTCCCGAACATAAAAACCACTACAAGAACACAACCATACAATCAAGGTTTCATACTCTTCAATCTGTGCTTATTTATTTTGAAAATTGTTCAACGCTGTCATTTATTTTGCAACTTAGGTAATGACAGGTGTAAAAATTGTCAATGTAAATGTGTCGGGTCTCCGGCACAAACAACACCATGTAGTATCTCTAATACAGAAACACAAACCTGATCTCCTTCTTTTACAAGAAACAAACATCCAGACACCCTACTTCTTTCAACAGATAGTCACACAGATGGGCGTGAGATATGCGTGTCACAGCCCATCGATACAGCACACAGGATTAGGTACAGCCATACTACTCACATCCGACAACTGGGAAATAACACACACACACACAGACGACAGAAGGCGCATCTGCATCATAGAGATCACAAACACCACGAAAATATCATATACAATAGTGAACATACATGCACCACCAAACTATGACTATCAACCCACATTCTTCGAACACTTAGAGGACACACTCATGCAGGCACACAGAGGACACAATGTCGTCCTCGCGGGCGATTTTAACTGCGTCCTGGCTCAAGAGGATGTTATTGGTGGGGAGGTAAGGACGCAGGTGAGAAGAGCCGGCGAGGACGGCATGAATCAGCTGGAGACCCTGATTAATATCATAGACATGTTTAACTTAACAGATGCTTTCAGGGAGAAATACCCGAACAAATCTAACACCACACACAAAAGCATATCCCACAACAGATCTGCCAGACTAGATAGGACATACATCCCCAAAACGCACCACATCATTACATGCAAACACCTGTCAGAAACACTAGACCACAAAGCTATACTGACACACATCGAGCCACTAAACACAAACACACAACCTTTCAGACGGTCTCCGCACTGGAAATTCAACAACTCTCTTCTCCAGAATGCGGACTTCACGACTCAAATATCTGCTCTCATCCAACTCTATACCGACGACGCACCGGTCGACAACTACTCAGAACACTGGGAGATGCTGAAAAACACAATTAGATCCAGAACACAGCTTCTAGCATCTCTCATACACCGACAGAGACGGGAAACGGAAGAAATCCTACAGACCGCCATTCGCATGACGAAAATGACAGACAGAAATAGCCCACACATATTGACTTTAGAGACAGAGCTAGGACAACACCAACAACATAGATTTCTGGGCGCCTTGCTTAGGACACGCCTTAACACAATCACACAAGAGACGCCCAGCAAACAATATCTAGCAATCGAACAGAACATCCAGCACAATAGACAGATACAACAGATCACAGACACCGAGGGAAACACTCACACGGATCCCTCACAAATCACACAAGCATTCCACAAATACTACGCCGACTTATTTACATCAGAAGCGACCGACGAACAGGAACAGAACCGGTTTCTACGACACGCCAAACGACTGAACGACGCACAACGTGACGCTCTCGACAGTCCCATAACGCTTTTAGAAATTACGAATTCCTTATCTGACATGAAGCCTCTCAAATCTCCCGGAAGTGACGGCCTTTCTGCCGAATTTTTCAAATTTTTCTTTCACCTGTTAGGTCCACTCCTTCTAAAAGTCTACGAGGAAGCTTTCGCTAAAGGTCAATTTCTTGACGAATTCAATACCTCCTACATCTCTCTCATCCCCAAAGACGGCGTAGACAAAACTCTTCTCAAGAACTATCGTCCTATCTCTCTTCTTAACATCGACTACAAAATTCTTACGAGGGCCCTTACCCTACGTCTGAAACCACACATTAGCACACTGATACACCCAGATTAGCAGTGCGGGGTGCCGGGACGGTCAGTCTTCTCACACGCCCATTACATCAGAGACATAATCACGTACACGCACGAGAAAAACTGTCCTGCCTCTCTCCTGTCCTTGGACCAGGAGAAAGCTTTCGACAGAATCTCGCACAAATACATGCACGACACCTTACTCGCCAACAACTTTGGCCCCGTATTCAGAGCCTGGATACAGATACTGTATAAGAACCCCAGGAGCCAGGTGATAGTCAATCACACGCTGACAGACACCTTTGACATCACCAGATCGGTGCGACAAGGTTGTTCGCTGTCACCCCTCCTCTATGTGTTAATGCTGGAGCCGCTTCTAGAAGCGGTCAGGCAAGACGCGAATATACGCGGAACCGCGATCCAAGGCATAGGAGAACAGAAAGTCCTAGCTTACGCAGACGACACTGTTTTCCTACCCTCAACAGAGGCTTCCATAGAGAGAATCTTCCACACCTTTAACCGTTTCGGTAAAGGCAGTGGAAGCAAGATAAATGTTGCGAAGTCGCAAATCATGGGCCTTGGACAGTGGAGGGGTCAGGCGGACTTAGCCGGGCTCCGGAACACCCAGGCTCTGAAAATATACGGCTTGACATTCACCAACAATCCCAACGCAATACACACACCAACATGGGAAGACTTGACCAGAACGGCCACCGACATGCTGGAAAGGTACAAGTACAAAACCACAACAATATTTGGTAGGGCAACCGTAGTGAACACCTACATTATGTCAAAAATTATTTTCCCCGTGATGGACCCCCCTCCCAGTTTCATTAAAGAGATAAGCAGAAATGTCAGGCGATTTTTTTTCAGGTCCACCATCTATTCTATCGCCAATAACACCCTCTATCAGGAGAAGAAGAACGGAGGTATTTACCTCCGCGATTTAGGAACGCATATTAAAGCCATGCGTATTAAAAGGTTAGGCGAAATTGTGAGAGACCCCCAGAAAAATGGACTGGGGTTATATTATATTGCTTTCAGAGTCCATCACCTTAGAAGAATAGATAATAGCACACCCCATCACTTCGGTGCTCTTCCATCTTACTACAGACACGCCCTGGCAGCACTGCCAGGAAACGAACACCTAATACACGAAACAACACAGACAATTTACAAATCTCTCATCTCTAGACTAGCCCCACCTATTCATCTCCCACATGGGGACAACATATAATCACGGACATTTTAGAATTAGAAACATTCACAGCGCCTGAGGGTTATGGGAAGGAAGAGTAAAAAAGGCATCTGCGGTGTGTGTATTTTGTTCAGTGTTCTTTACATGTGTTGCTGTTTGTTAGTATTCAGTGTTGCAAGCGTGTGTGTGACATTGCGGACATATAAAAAAAAATAAAAAAAAAAATAATATAGGAAAATAGAAGGGGACGAAAGCATAAGCAAGCGGACGAGGGCGGGGACCGGGGGGGGGGGAGGAGGCAGAGCAGAGAAAGAAAATGACCACTCATTGTATTTACATTTCATAATTAAAGACATTAGATATTGCGAAATTAAAGTATTTCGCTTCAAGTAAAGACATTTCAAATATATACAGACCCGATACTTGTGTTATATTTGTAAAAATATGTGGGGAAGTTGAGTTCGGGGAAACCCTATTTACATTTGACATACGTAAGCCAGAAAAAAAAAAACCACAGTTCAGGTGGGCAAGGAAATAGTCAAATGGAAAACAAGGGTAGGGGCAGGGGCGGCGTTACCTCGTTGTCCTTCTGGCGGTAGTCAGAAATAGGAGTAAATGTAAACAAAGCGTCTGCACTTTTACCATGGTATGACTGTAAAACTGGTACTTAAGGTAAGTTTAAACCCACCAGAACACCACACAGGGCGACGATAAACACTCGGTGACACCAAGTGTCACCGTGTGAGTAAGGATCACCCGTCGAAACCGCGTGTAACAGTCAGGCTATATTGCGGCCACCGGCAAAAGCCGATGTGGGGCTTCGAGTCAACGAAAATTTTCGTCCTACATGGAGGACGGCACATACTCACAAGACATTCTAAAAGGAGAAACAGTCGCAGCGCATGAGGGTTATCGTAAGGAGTCACTATACATTGCGATATTAAGGCATTTCGCTCCAGCAGAATTATAGGAAACATACACAAAGCCGATACTTGTGTCATATTTATTAAAAAAACATGTGGGGAAGGGAAGTTCGGGGAAATACATATTTACATTAGACTAGCGAAAGGGAACAAAAAACACAGTTCAGACGGACAAGGGGAATAGTCGATAAGACAATATGGTGGGGGGAGGGGGGGGGGAGGGCGTTGCGGCGTTACCTCGTTGCCTTTCTGGCAGTAGTCAGAAAAGGGCAAAAGTAAACAAAGCGTCGGTAGGGCGATAAACACCCGGTGACACCAAGTGCCACCATGCGAATGAGGATCACCCGTGGAGAGGTCCCAAAAACCGCGTTTAAACGCGTTTAAAAAAATTTTTCGTTAACCTGAAGCCCTACACTGGCTTTTGCCGATGGCCGCAAGAAAGCCCGACTGTTACACGCTGTTTCTGGGACCTTAACGAGCGATCCTCATCCGCAGGGTGACACTTGGTGTCACCGGGTGTCTATTGCCCGGTGTGATGCTCTGGTGAGTTTAAACTTACTTTCAATAACACCTTACAGACAGAACAAGCTGGAAGCGCGGACGCTTTGTTTACATTTGCCCTTTTTCTGGCGACCACCAGAAGGGCAACGACGTAACGCCACTACACCCTACCACCCCCCCCCCCTCCCTCCCTCTACATTACTCTCTCATGGACTATTTCCCCTGTCCGTCTGAACAGTGTTTTTGTTCCTTTTCGTTGGTGTAATGTATATATGTGACTCCCCGAACCTCCCTCTCACACATGTTTCTATAAATTTAACACAAGTGCTAACTGACACATTGCCGGGAAAGGCAATGTACAGACATGAGTGGTGCCCCGTGTCCTTTTGCTTTCCTTTCCATCTCCCCTTACCCTGTCAGGCCTACTTGGGGGTTGTTTCCATTCCCGTCTTGGCTTCTACTGTAAATATTTGATATGACTCAAAATAATGTTGTTTTACATTATCATCGTTTCAAAAATATTTTTTTTCTGTTTAAAATGTTTAATAATAGCCGAAAGGCACATGTAAATATATCCCGCTGCTTCTCCCTCAAAAAAATTTATATTTCCATTTCATCCTTTGTTTCCCTTGTCCGCTTACGCTTTCGTGCCCCCTTTTATCTTCTCCATTGTCCCTTCTTTCTTTCATTCTCTCTTTCCACTCACTACTCACTCTGTTGTTGTAAATATATATATATATATATATCAAAAAACCTGTAAAACATTACCATCGAAATGTACCGTTTCCGCTGACAGACCCAACAGCCCCAGCTTTCCTCGAACCCACTGATCCTCTCTGCCTCCCCCTGTCTCTATTTTCTGTGAAATGTCAGTGAGAAACGGTACAAACCATCATCATTTTTCGCACATCACCTTATTGATTTTGCTTTTGTTTATGTAAAGAGAATTTGTATCTGATGTTTTAAACCAATAAACAGATTTGGAAAAAAAAAAAAAAAATTTGTTTTATATCAACACACGCACAAACTATTGCTTCCATTGTTGACGTTTATGGCATTGTGTTTATATCCTCTCATTATTCAAACTCATCTAACGTCCTTAGTAACGGGGCTTCTTTAGAGGTCACCAGGAATAAGTTTGCTGATGTAGATGACGTCCAGCAGGTTTGATACCAAGTCTATACCATTTCCACCAACATCACAAGTCAAAGGATATGTAATACTTCTCTGTTAATTATAAGCCATATGTTACTGGGGGAGGGGGAGACGATTTTTGTCCATCTAAAACTGCCGTTTGGTTTCAACATGATGTGTCTTTGACATTTATGCCGGCTACAATGTACTGAACTATAAAGTGGAAACTAACTCATGTACGCAGTTGCACGTCACAGATTGTGGCGAAGCATGATCGCTAAATTTGTCTGTAAACATATGGGAGCTCTTCTCATATGCCCGATGCGTCTAAAAGCGTAAAATGGAATCTTTACTTTTTTATGACCGCCAACGCCAGGCGGCAAGGGACTTGATGATGACGATAGCTAACCACCATCATGCAAACCCAAGTTGGCAGGGGCAGGGTAAGTGGGATTAAGCAATATCGGATAACTGAGCAGTTATATAACACAATCTTAAATGCCAGGTCCTTTTTGGTTGATTTCATGTGTATTAGATGCATCGACATTTTTTCTTTTAGGTGACACTCGATTTTGTACTATAACAGTTTCTTCAAACATCGCAAGAACCAGATAAGAACGCCTGGTATAAATATGGCAACCTAGACCAGGCCACACTGTTGGACTTTCTACTGAATCGACAAAGGAGGAGAAAATTGGTAATTCTAAACATCACATTAAATAATGACCATCGACCACTGATTGTAAATCAAAACAAAGTAATATTCAGAAGAGAAAAAAATATGACATCACAAATCTATTCATGTCAACCGTCGATAGAACCTGACTGACTACTGGCGTTCTAACTGATTAAACATCCCTCTGCAATAATGAGAATATTTTTGGCAGGTGCACGCACGTGTGACTAATAACTGTAATTGTAACATAGTTTCCTACTTAGGATATACTGTTTTTAACGTTGTCTATGGAAATAACAGTAGTTGACAATTCCCTAATTCTGGTGTGATACCGATGTTCCTGTCGTTTGCGTGCGCGCGCGCGCACACACACACACATACGCACTCACGCACACACATATACACAAACACAGACACGTATACACTCACAGGCAAGCACACGCAGACACACACACATACTCACATACACACACGCATACGGTCAAGCAAATTGTTTAGATTACTCGTGGTTTCTTAAATGTCATCTCACCAATCCACTGACAAGATTCAGATTCATGCACACGTTAGAGTCATTGATAATTATCTGGTCTGGTCTGGTAGTCTTAGTTTCAGCTTCATAGCAAACGGGTTGCCCCATCTTTGCTCCGCTCCTGTGCCAGCGAAAAACACTCAGAATGTCTATCACAGTCCCTTGTGGAAAGATTGACAGACTGCTGTCTCAGCATATCTAGCATACACTCGCATTAAAGCATATGGTAGCCATCCGAAGTGCTAACACAAACAGTCCAACATTAGAAATGCAGTTCATCATTGATGATAGCAGAACTTGTCGTCAACAGATCAGCAGTTGTCCGCGTGATCAATTTTAATACGGGTCCCGCAAGCATTGAACGACAGGCATCGCGCCATTTTCTGAATCTACAATTCACACCACCACGTTGGTCACAGTCGAAAAAAAACATTCCAAATGCAATCCGCAGCTCACAGGGTCACGCCATGCATTCAACTCAGAAGCTGGGCGACGAAACTATATCCAGTCTACAAATGGAGCAAAAATGCATCGGCCACCATCTGGCAGAAGCAAAAAATTTGCCTCTGTTGCCTCTGTCTAGCGTCCATTTTAACCCGAAGTCGATGATAATTATGTCGATGGTTTGTTATACTGGACTAATTCTGATGACTTCGGTTTTTTTTTTTTTTTTCTTGTTCAGTTATTCCCGATGATTCCTCGTGTGCATATATGGGTGTGAATAGTACAGTTCCTCCATTTTCTGTTACATTCAGAAGAGTTTCGAAATATTTTTTCCATCTTTCTCTGATCATATTCTCTTTGTGTATGTGTCTTCCTTCACTATCATTGACATACTCTGATGGTTGGAATAGATCATCTCTGGTTCTCATTTTTTTGCAATGATTATGTAAAACTGTCTACTAGAATGGGAGCAAAGTTTGGTCAGATTTTCCCCATACACGATCCAGGATGTTTCCTCGGCTTGTTTAATTTCTCTTACAACACTATATAGTCGTCATCAGAGCGAGATCTCAGCCATTAATGTATTTTTCATTTTTTATTTACACTTCTTGTTTTATGTTACCATTCCACGATGCTGTTCTTTTCCTCGGCGTTCCTCCTGTCTCTCTGATACCACGCCGTGCTGTTGAGCAATTTAGGAGCCTGCTCTTAAATGTTTACCATGTTTCTTTCTGCACTGCCACTTGTTGTTTTTAGCTCACCCATTTTCACCTGCATTTCCGCCCTAACATTTGCTTGTTTGTAGGATGTTGCTTCGTTTAGATATACAACCAGTGGTCGATGGTCAGTATTTAATGTCATGCTTGGAATTACTCTTACGTCTTTTATCAATTATCTCCTCCATTGTCGATTCAGTACAAAGTCCAACTGTGTGGCTGGTCTAGGTTGTCCCATTTACACCAGGTGTTTTTTCCGTCTCTTGCAATGCTTAAAGAAACTGTTAGTAACATAAAGTCGAGAGCCACTTCATGCACACAGACACAAATACACTCACACACATAGGAGGAATGAATAAGAAATGTATCCAAAACATCACTTTAACCTAGAAAGACCTGCCTTGTCAGTTTATTATATAACTGTTCAGTGATCCTAAATTGCTTAGTCCAAATAAACCTGCCCCTGTCTACTTTGATTTGCATGATGGTGGTAAACCGTCATCATCAAGTGCCTTGCCGGGCTATCATGCCTCGCGCCAATCTGCGACCTGTACTGCGTGTATGGGTTCATCATAATCATCAGATCTCGTTAGGCCTAGTGGCACATGAGGCTTCAGAGAGGACTTTCTATGCTTTCATGTCCTGTGCAATCTTCAGTGCAGTTTTCCATGTCAAAGATACCGCACTCAGGTCACTTTCCATCTCTATGTTGTTTTTGGGCGCCCCTGTTTTCTCTTTCCCTCTGGTTCCCATGAGAGAGCTGTTTTGGCCGGTATATCATGATTCATTCTCATAATGTGGCCAAGCCATTTCCATCTTCTTTTGGTTATCATACTGTCTAAAGTGTCTTAGTTTGTTACTTGAAGTAGTTAAGTGTTTAAGATTGTATCTGGCCAGAAAATTTTGATAATTCTATGTAGACATGTGAAGTCGAAGGTGGACAGCGTGTATGTATCCTTTTTGGTCATTCTCCAGCATTCCGTTCCATAAAAAAAGAACTGGCTAAATGATGCCTTTGTAGAGTCGGAGTTTCGTGTATGGGTTCGTTTCCTTTTTATAGTTCAGTACATTGTAGCCTGCATTAATGTCAGAGACACATCATGGTGAAACCAAACCGCACATTTTAGATGGACATAATTGTCTCCCCTCCCCCAGTAACATAAGACTAATAATACAATGAGAAGTATTAGATGTCATTCGATTTGTGGTATTGGTGGAAATGGTAAAGAACTGGTATCAACCCTGCTGGATGTCATCTACTTCAGCAAACATATTCCTGGTGACCACTAAAGAAACCCTTTTCCTAGTGACGCGAGATGAGTTTTAATAATTAGGGGATATAAACACAATGCGATAAACGTCAACAAGGGAAACTATAGTTTATGCGTGTATTGATATAAAACAAATAGTAGACTGGGTTCAAGAGTGAACGTTTCCTCACAACGTTTTTGCGTAAATTACAGGAAATTAAACGGGCTGCATTAACTTGCCAAACTACTATGAACTGATTTAATACACTAGAATGATCTGTGTCACATTGTTTTTAAATGGATAATAGCTCTAAGAAAGATCGTTCACACATATACAAAAGTGTAACAATAATCGATATTTTTCCAGATCAGTACGTATAGCATAATTTATGATGTAAACCTATTTTTTAGCAGGTACATACAAATGTACTTTATAATTGTAACATGTTTGATGTAGGACACGTGCCACAGAGTGGACGTATCTGAGTCCACATTGACGTGTACTGGAAACAATGTTTGAACAACAGGTTTTGTTTTATAGAATCAACTGTTTGCTGTGTCCACTCAGATACGTGGTCGTCTTGTCAACCGGTGGTTGGAATCGTTATCTCCTGTCAAGATTCGTTCTTCTCCTTGTTATTATTATTATTATGATACTTTAATTTTCTTTTAGGTGTCCATCAAACGCACGCTGTCTTCCTTCTTTCTATTACATGGTGTAACTGGTCCCCATGTCTGTGCAGCTCAATTGTTTACCTTTCGGTAAACTAGCCAGGGCAAAAACACACAACAAGCCGAATAATTAGAGCCAGGTTTATTAACAGTCATGAACAAACTGCCATTGTTTCGATGTTGTACACCACGTATTGAGGCCGAGTCTAAAAAGAGAGATTTTTTTCCACGAAAAATAGAGCATGAACAGTTAGTGCTGCAGAATCAGTAGTTCAAAAAATGATTTATGACCATTCCTACCCAAGTAATATGATTGTCTATACAGATGGCTCTGTGTTAAGGAGCATAGGGGTTCATAGAGAAGACGAATGGACGTGGCTTGGTGCAACAAAGCCTGGCATATGATATCACAAGGGTCTCAGGAGGCAGTATCTGCTGCCTTCCGCTGGTTTGAGAATCAGCTGTACACACACATGCTGTCATTGTAATTGACTTAAAGAATAGTTATTGATACTATCGAATTTTAACTCTTCGCTTGCTACTGAAGATGGAGACGGAGCGCTTACTGTGGTGTCCTGAGTGTTGCGATGTCTATTTTTAATAAAGCATTCAACATTCTTTTGAACCAGATGACACTATAGTCTACAGGACTAAAACAGTCTAAATGTTTTTGATAAACATGTACCAGTTAGAGATTTTATAGTAAAAATCCAAACTAAATCTCCAACTAGTGCAGTTCTATAATGTATGAGAGAATTAAATAAGGAACACATACACATTAAAAAAAAAATTATCTCGATTGGAAATTAGGAAATGAAGTGCAGTATAAAGTTCGTAGAATGACCAAAGATTATTATAATAAACTGATTAAAGATAAAACAAAAGGTATTGCCAAATGGACGGCTATAGCACGCTAACCAGCAAGAAACATTCTTCAAATCAGACAATTCCGAATTCTCTAGTATGCGAAGAGTTCATTTCCCCCCTTTTTTTTTAGATCAGAAATCGAGAATTTACAATCCTGAATACACGACTCACATTGGGGCCTAAGCCTGTCAGTGTCACTGTGAGGGGGGACATGCTCTTAGTTTATTCCTCCTTAGATTCCCCTTTGTCTGTTGCTGAGGTATATAAATATCTCTCCAACCCCAAGCAAACAAACTCCTCTGGCTTTGATGGATTCAGTAATCAAATTCTTCTATGCGTTGCACCAGTCATTAGTTATTTAGTAACATGTATACATAATCAATGCCTTGCTACGAACTTTTTTCCATCAGCATTTAAAATTGCTAAAGTGTATCCTCTGCTCAAACCTGGCTCAGCCCATAACCGTTCCCTTGATAATTATAGACCTTTGTTTAGTCTACTGTCCTCGCTATACAAAGCGCTTGTTTCAGTGTGACATGCACATATGTTCTCTTTGACTTCGATTATATTTTTGCCGTGTTGGGCATTTAAAAACAATACCACCGGGTCTATATGCAAGCTGGCACGCCCCTGTACCACTGAGACTTCCAGGTAAAAGCTCTGTTCCCGTCAGTGACGCATCAGGCAGTAACTACTTTTGTGTTGGCATACGGCCTTTTTATAAAAGATTCGGCACTCGATGAGTGATTTACTTTAGTCCCGAAGCCTTTACTTCCCGCGATTTTCCTGATTTCATGTTATGCCGGGTCGACATCATTGAGGGCTGGTGCCATTTTTTTGTTTTTCTCACACCTGCTTGGTGAGGATTCGAATGCAAGAAATTCAGGTTGGCAGACAAACTCTTACCCACTACAGTACTGCTTCTTTCATGTTTAGGCATTTCAGAGATCAGATTAATTGACTCACTGAATCAAATAAAAATGTAAACAAACATAAAAACTGCTGCAACAAATAGAAACAGCATTGTCCGTTGATTTCTATAAAAAGAAAAACCACCCAGAGGGTGTTCCCTGTCATTAACCATAATGACAGTACACGTGTCTTCATGTCAGAAACTATGCAAATTCTATCAAGCTGTTTTAAAAACCTGCAATTATTTCATTGTGTAACAATACTAGTGACATTTCTCGAACGTTCACAATTACCATCAAGTACATTGCCGACGGCTGTGGGCGATCGGGCTTCTTCACAATCTGCGATCTTTAACAGCACACAACTAGAGGTTCGCCTACGGATTGGAAGGTCCTGGGTTCAAGGATAGTCTTTGAAAAGTAAAATAAAAAAAAAAAAAAAAAAAGCAAATCAGCATTGACAGCACTATAGTAAAAAAGCGTTCTAAAACTATATGAGAGGCAAACTGCATACTATGTTTGATTGAATTTCTCTTCAAGACAGACGAACTCACGCACATAAAACATGCGTCAGTATATACAGACAGTTTTATTAAGGCGATAGATCATATGGATGTCATCTGAAAATCAGAAGAATGGTCAACCATTTTCATTTTCCTGGACAACAGCAACGTTTGTAAGTAAAGGACTTTCAGTGTTACACATCGTATTAGGTACATCTACGTATACCTGTCAAAAGTCTATTAAGCAATGCGGCATTTAATGCCTATAAAAACGAATAATTCTCACACCCATGTGATCGTAGCTGGAATGAATATGTTTTATGGTGTTATCTATCAAACTGAGGTAAGCGTACATTAAACACCTTGTCTTAGTTGGATTCCCAGTAGATGTGAAAACCTACTATTGGCGGTCTGACTTCAAGGAATCGATGCATACAGAATCGATGATTCCCTAATCACAAACATTATCTAAGCAGTTGATCTGTATCAAGACATTGATTTGTATCGTTTCCCTTGTTGGATTCTGTACTGTATCCGCTGAACGTGCTTACATCCCCTGATGACCACCAAAAACAACAAACAACATCTTTTGTATATGTCATGTACGTACGTATGTTATTGCACATTTCAACGAATGAACAATTATTGTATGGCACCTTATAGTTACTAGCACAGTTTTCGGGTGTATCGGTCTAAGAACGCACATATCGCAACTCGGATACACACATTTAAACAAATACATAGACAATGTCGGACCTAGGATGAAAAAGTAGAATTTGAAATGATCCTATCGTGTGGTTTTGTGGGCCACATCGTTTACATACGTGACCAATTGTGACGTAAAAAGGAATTTACTGTGTTATTTTAAAACCGTGTTGATCTTACATCATCGAAATACTAATCTTTGTCTCTGAGGAGTAGGAGCGGGGAGGTTGTGGTAGAGTTGGAATCAGACAATATAAAACCACCACACTAGCTGACCAAATTGAGAGCTACGATTGTATTCGGACATTGTCAACGCCCTGGCTTGACATCATTCCTAGCAGGCCCATCAATTCGTATGCATTTCGTGTGTTCGTCATATTTGTAAATCCATTGCAAAATTGCTGTCTGACTTTAAAAAATATATTACCCTGTAAGCGTTCCAAAGAAATTGTTGAAATGAGGCATGCAACCTGTCGATAATGATGTCCTTGTTAAAAAAAAAAAAAAATTAACGTCAACAAACATCATCATCATCATCATCATCAGGCGGCTTGCCGACTGGCGTAGGCGATGATGACTCTCTACAATCAGAGGTCTTCTGCAGCATGTATAAGTCCGTGTGCTGACACATCTCCATGCCATGCAGCAAGACTGTCAAAAATATTCTCTCGTTGTCTTCCTCTATCCCTCCTTCCACAGATCTTTCCAGTGGTCACATTTTCCATCTTCTCATAACGTAGCCGAAACATTAGGAATGTCTCCTTCTGATGTCTGTCATAGGTTGTCTTTGGGCTTCCGCCTCCTTCAAAACCTCTTGGTTGCTCTTTTTAGCTGTCAAAGGTATTCTAAGCATTCTTCGGTTAAATCACATCTCTGAGGCCTCAAGAAATTGTTTGGCCTGCCTACCGATTGTCCAGTATTCACAGACATATGTTAAAACTGGATGTGTGTAGCAAGCAACAATTATTTTTCTAACTCTCAATGACAACGATATGTTGCTCAGGATGTTTTTCATTTTATAAAATGAAGTTTTTGCCTGTCCTATTCTGTTTCTTTTCTCAGTTAAGCATCTTCCATCTGATGTTATCCATGTGCCCAAAAACTTAAATCTATGTACTTGTCCTAAAATGATACCATCGACTTTATTACACATTTAGGAATAATTCGTTTCTTTGATACCACCATTACTTCTGTCTTCCCATTATTCAAACTGAGGCCTATTCTTCCACTTTCTAATACCACAATGCCTATCATTTCCTGTAGTGCTTTCTCACTTGTTGCTATCAAGGCTGTGTCATCAGCAAACCGTAAATTGCTTAGATTGTGCCAACCAACCACAATTCCGGGCATACCAATTAAAGATTTCATAATATATTTACTGTATATTGAGAACAAATCAGGTGACAGTACACATCCTTGTGGTACGCACCCCTTTATGCTC
Source organism: Candidula unifasciata (assembly GCA_905116865.2). Lineage (NCBI taxonomy): Eukaryota > Metazoa > Mollusca > Gastropoda > Stylommatophora > Geomitridae > Candidula > Candidula unifasciata. The sequence goes on along the minus strand of CAJHNH020004010.1, from coordinate 12,893 downwards.
TGAAATGCACCTAAACAGTTGTTAATTCTTAAAGCTGCTGTTTGCTGCCAATTAATATTCTTTGTTATTCGTAGATCTTTTTCATCAATGTTTAATTTTTCTAACAGTTTGATTTCTTCTTCATGCTTGACACAATCAAATGCTTTTGTGTGGTCTATGAAGCATAAGTACAAATCAGTCCTTACTTCTATAGCTCTTTATGTCAATGTCCTCAGTATGTATATTTTTGTACCTTTTCCTTCTGTAAATCCACATTGTTTATCGCTGATATTTGATTTAACTTAAACACGCATTTTATTTTTTTTTTTTGGGGGGGGGGGGGGGGGGGGGGGGGGGTGGGGGTGGGGACATCGGGGTGGGAAGGCGGAAATTCTTCTTGGTATGTGACCTAAAGAAAAAAAAAAACAAAGATACCGATTTAAAGCATGCAGTTAGTATGTTTAGAGGTAATGGAGTAGGCGAAATTCACAAAACGTAAAATTGCACTTGTAGCCTTAGCTAAAAAAGTAAATGCGCTCTTATTTTGAATAGTTAATTGCATGTGGTATACACTGCTTAAATGTGTCTAAGATCACAGGAGTTGCAGGATCAGATGTTCAATCTTCTGCATTAGCTTGCTGTAAGCTAACTGAATACAGTTACTGCTAATATGCAGGATAGGCTATCAAAACATTCGCCACGTACCGATGCACATGTGAAATTATTTCAAAAACACTCTCCTCGCTTGCGGTCTAAGCTAAATGTTTGAAATCAGTTACTGTCTAGATTATTGTAAGGTATGCGAGCGCACATTATTAGTATTACAAATAATTTTAATAAAAAAAAAACTGTGTTATGGAAAAAGTAGCAAACGCACAATTGTAAACTGTGACATAATAAGGACACAGGGAATCTAAGATCGCGTGCACAAATTTAAATGTTTCCATACAGGCGTTTCCGTGATATTTGTTTGAGGGAAAGACATCGGGAACGGACTATAGCACATTATCCTGTTTGCGGCTGTCATACTGGCATAGAGAAGTCGTTCACATATAATAAGAGATATGAATTGGAAATAGTATTTTACTATCTAGTAGGCCCTTAATGTCTAATAGACACCCACAACGGTTTTGGAAAAAATAAATACCCCCCCCCCCCCCCCCCCCCCCCCCCCCCCCCCCCCCCCCCAAAAAAAAAAAAATTTAATACATTTAAAAAATGACGTGCTACCATAAAATATTAGTTACTACATTGGTAGACTGTCGGCACTATCTTATCATTAATCCTATATCCTTTATTGCACCTCCGTTAGCACAAATCTATCGTCCTGTCATTTGGTAGCTCCCAGTTTTCCCCACCGTTTGACATTGTTATTTCAATAGACATTTTCACGGGTGAAATATCCTGCTGTACAGTAGATCATGGACATGTCCAAGAGTGAAACATCCTGCTGTACAGTATAGATCATGGACATGTCCATGAGTAAAACATCCTGCCGTACAGTAGATCATCTACATGTCTACGAGTGAAACATCCTGGAGTACAGAAGATCATCTACATGTCCACGAGTAAATCATCCTGGAGTACAGAAGATCATCTACATGTCCACGAGTGAAACATCCTGGAGTACAGAAGATCATCTACATGTCCACGAGTGAAACATCCTGGAGTACAGAAGATCATCTAAATGTCCACGAGTGAAACATCCTGGAGTACAGAAGATCATCTACATGTCGACGAGTGAAACTTCATGCCGTACAGTAGATCATGGACATGTCCACGCTTGAAACATCATACTGTAATATCTCTGAGTACGGGTTTTTGCCGTCGAAGTGGGAGCGAGAGGCCTCGTTTCCACTTCGCTCTACAATGTGGTGAAAGAACTAGGATTGCGCGGTAATGAACTGAAACGAACACTTAAAAAACTGGGAGAGGCAGCCGAAAGGGCCTCTAGCTGGCTTTAGACGCAGCGCAACAACGTAGGGGACGGGCCTCGGTGAGCTGGTCCGGGTGTCTAGCGGAAAGGAGTTTCTCATCCCTTTGAAAGTCCATCGTGTACGAATTGTCTGCCAGTGTTCCTTTGCCATCTGCTAATAAAAGTCCAACATGTGTCTGGTAAACCAAAGTAAGCTTGTCGCTCGGTCGTCCAGGCATGCCGACTGCTTTAATTAGGCTGTCGCGGCGGCTTCTTATCTCACAGTACCTCCTTCGAAACCAACAAGTCGTCTTGTCTCTGGCCGAAAGTATAACACCATCCGGTAATTCCGTGCAGCGGGGAACCAGCCCTGAGCGTCATGAACTCAGGTGGGCCCACCTCCGAATACGTCTAGGAATCGTGTTCCGAAACGTGTGTCGACGAGGATAATTTCTACTGACGACTGGTAGATCCCCGCTGTACTTGCTCCCTGTGAGTTTATTCCTATTGTACGTGGCTAGCCCACAAGACTACCAGGAAAGACTGGTGACTATCGGGAAAGTCCTTTTGACACCTATGGAAAGACTGGCCCCCCGGTATCGCCGGGGGGAAAAACTGACATCTGGAGACAGATGTCGACTGTGGACCGGGTTGATCACCCCTAACACAGTATAATACCTCCGATTTCGTACAACCACAATGAAATATGCCCCCAGGGCCCTCCGAAAGGGGGGGGGGGGGGAGAATGAAGGGCCCAATCCAATTGATACCCTCGGTGACGACTTTGCTAGCCCCCGGACTGAGATACTCGCCCAACGTCCGGGCTGGCTCTGTACATGTGGGAAAAGCTTCACGGGGTTGCATGGTCTGAGAACGCATGCCGGAAGAATGAAATGCGAGGGTGCTCCACGCAGTAAACGCCGTCGCAAAACTACCACTCCTGTGGTAGTTTCTGAGTCGTCAGGGTACGACGGGCAGGGTGAACCCCACTCGCCCTGAGAGGCCCATGACGTCGACTGCGGAGGAGCACCTTTGATGATTTCTGAAGAAGTGCGTTCCAGAATCAGGTTTCCACCTGCGAGCGAGAAGGTGGTGTGGTGTAAGTTGGAGACTACATTACGTGAGGTACTTAAACAAACTCTAAACAAGAAGTCGCTAGGCGACAAGATAAATTTGGTGATGTAATATATGAACACTGCTCCCGCGAGTTCGGGACAGTAGTAAAGGCACAGCCGGGTGCCAAGCAGAATACTAGCAGAAGGCAGAGGGACATTCTGAAGTGTCGGGCAGACAAGAATGCCCTCAGAAAACGGTTCAAAGCCGCTACAGGCAGCGAACGGGAGGGGCTGTACGAAGTTTGGTTGCATTTAAAGAACAAACACAGTGCCCTCTGTCGCGCTGAGCGTTTCTGTAACGACAGACGTAGAACCAAAAGGGAGCGAGAGAAATTCTTTAGGGACCCGTATCAGTTCGCCCGAGGTCTATTCGAGCAACCGAAGTCTGGGACTCTGGTTGTCAGTCAGGAAGAACTTGAGCTACATCTACGCAAGATGTACTCTGATAAAAAGAGGAGAGAGCCTCTCGATGACAATCCAGAGATCCTTAGCGGTCTTAAACAGCCTTCGGTGCCGAAGGTACCATTTAAAATGGTACCTCCCCTTTGGTCTGAGGTTGAGGACGTTGTGAAAAAGGCCAGCGGCAAGTCTGCCCCAGGTCCGAACGGTGTTCCGTACGTTTTTTACAAGCGTTGCCCGAAAATCCTTAAAATGCTTCACGTCTTGTTGAGACAAGCGTGGATCCGCAATCACATATGTCCAGAGTGGTCAAAGGCAAATGGGGTCTACATTCCCAAAGAGCAGGACTCGAAGAGTCTTTCCCAATTCAGGCCCATCTCGCTGTTGAATGTCGAGGGTAAGATATTCTTCTCAGTCATGGCTCGCCGGCTCACACAGTATCTGATGACTAACAAGTACATAGATACGAGTGTTCAGAAGGGTGGTATCCCAGGCGTTCCTGGGTGCCTTGAACACGCGACCATGATTTGGGAGGCTATCCAGAGAGCCAAGCATGAGAGAACTCAATTGCACGTTATATGGTTGGACTTAGCCAACGCCTACGGGGCAGTCCCCCATAGGCTACTGTGGCGAGCCCTTCGCATGTTTCACGTACCGGCACAGATCAGTCAAATGGTCGAGCAATATTTCTCCAAGTTCGCTTTGCGCTTCTCTACCTCGACGTTTACCACGAGGTGGACTGAGTTGCAGATTGGGATAGCTATGGGGTGTACGATCTCACCTATACTGTTTGTCATGGCAATGCAGATCATGTTAGACGGGGCTGCCGGCTACGGACAGGGCCTTCAAATTGGGGACCACTGGATGCCACCATTACGTGCCTTTATGGATGACACGACTATTATAACGGGCAGAGAGGAGTCTGCCCGCACGATCCTGGAAAGATTGGACGCGGTGGTCCAATGGAGCGGTATGCAGTTCAAACCGCAGAAGTCGAGGAGTCTGTCAATCAATAAGGGTCGGGTGGTGGCAACCAGTTTTACGGTGGCAAGGAACAAGATACCCACGGTTCTGGAGGAACCGGTAAAGAGCCTCGGTCGCGTTTACGATTCGAAGTTATCCGATAGAGCGGAGGTCCGGCGAATACATGAGTCACTGGCTACAGGCCTGCTCGCGATCGAGCGATGCAGGCTGGTCGAAAAATTCAAGGTATGGTGTCTCCAATTCATGTTGATTCCGAAACTCCTATGGCCACTGTCAGTCTACGAGGTGACGATGACTGCAGTGGAAGCCATATAAAAGAAAATCAACACAGCCTTGAGAAAGTGGATTGGTGCACCGCCTTGTCTGACCGACGTGGCTCTGTATTGTAAACAGGCTAAGCTGGTACTTCCGTTCAAGTCGATAACCGAAGAGTTTAAAGTCGGCAAGGTAAGACTCGCCATGCTTCTGCGCGAGTCTTCAGACCCAAATGTCACCGCTGTCCAGCCCGCTCTAAAGACTGGAACCAAATGGAGAGTCCTCGATGCGATAGAATCTGCTCAGAACGCACTAAAATTGAAGGAGATTATGGGTTACACACAAACCGACCGTCGAGGCCTAGGGCACGGGAAAGTCAATTAGTGGTGAAAGGCCTCAGCCAAAGAGCGCCGAGACATGGTGATACAAACGGTGAGGGACAACGAAAACGAGGTTCGGGTCCAGAAAGCAGTCCAGCAGTCGCAGCAGGGCCATTGGGTCAGCCTGGAGAGCGCAATGCCTAGAATACTCACATGGGGTGAGATATGGCGGATGACCCCGCTGCGACTGAGCTTTATCGTTTGTTCGGCGTACGATGTATTACCGTCCGGTGTCAACATGGTTAAATGGTCTGCGACCAACGATCCGACTTGCCCGTTGTGCAAATCGAAGCAAACTCTTGAGCACGTCCTGTCCGCGTGCAGGAAAGCTCTAGGTCAAGGCCGATACACCTGGCGCCACAACAAAGTGCTAAAGGAGTTAGCAGCCGTTGTCGAAAAGGCTAGAATGAGGGCTTACGCCAGAGCCAGTTCTAGTATCGCCCCCATTCGTTTCCTCAAGGCTGGGCAGGTTCCAATTGGTAAGGTCAACAAAAACGCATTCGCTCCACAGGGCAGCCCGACAGCCAAGCCGCAAACAGCTCTCGCTCGCTCTACCGCCCGATACCGCAGACGTACCAGCCAGTTGTTACTCGTTTGTCTAGTGAACTGAGGAGAAAGCACGCTTGGGTGTTCTTTTCAGAATACTCTAACAAGCCTTGCCTACTCCGAAGGGACCTAGCTTTCGACAGCAGCCTTAGAAGTACCGCCTCTGCCAGCCAGCCACAGCCACACGAAACCATGGCCCGTGGCAAGAAAATCCCGACCCAGCACCGGGAAACCAGGTCGACCTCTGCCAAGAAGGAAGATGAGCCTGTCGCAGCACCAGCCCCATCGGTGCCGACAGTGCCAGAACCGGCCGACGACCCAGAAGAGACGCCAGCCTCGCTCGCCCAGCCGCCGCCAGCCCTGGATATATGCCCTATCGAGGCTCCTGTATACTTAGAAGCCGCCCCAGTCGTGGCGCAGGAACCGACCAACACCCGCCCACCCAGGCAGCAGCAGCAACGACCGGGAGCCTACACCACAGAAGTTCTGCAGTGCTCCCGCTGTAACAAGGCGTGGCACTCTGCCGCGTCATGCCGCAGCAGACCAATTTGTCGGTACTGCGCCGGGCCGCACAACTTCAGGGAGTGCAGCCTAGCAAAGAAGGACTCAGACTTCAAAAAGCCCAACATTAACAGAAAGTGTTCAAACTGCGCAGGGAACCATAGCGCGAGGTACCAGGGATGCCCATACATCAAAGACTGCAAGAGGTCACGGACAACCACCGCCACCAAACGCAACGCCTGCACAGAAAGAAGCCAGAGCTACCAGGCTCCCAGACCGAGGGACCTCACAGAAGCAAACAACGTCCAGGCCGAAATCTCTACCATTAAAAAAGAGATCGAGGCCCTACGAAAAGAAAACGTTACCATCAAATCGAAGCAAAATCTACACAGAGATGAAAACATCGAAATAAGGAGACTGCTACAAGAATCCATAGAAACCCAGAAACGGCAGGAGATCGAGCTAGCAGACATGGGGAAATTCAAGTGCGACCTCCTAGCAGTCCTAACCGATCTCAAGAAACAAAAAGAAGAAAGCGCCGAGACCAGTCAGTCCGAAGCGGCTAATACGAAGAAAGCACTCGCAGCACTAGAAGCAAAGATTACCAAAGTCAGCAAAGCAAGCGAACAAGTAGAAAAGGACCTAGCAGCCACAAACATAGTAATTGAAGTTCGAGAGGAGGCGAGGAAGAAAGAGGCCAGAAGTAGTCAAATTCAAGCGGCAAAAATCAAGGCCAAGAATCAGGGAGAACCAGAGGTAGAGATTGCGGAATGGGAGGAAGAAGTCACTGAGGCCAGCTTCGAAGAAATGCGACAGTGGTTCAACCAGATCATGCACCCACACGGAATCAACCTTGTCAAGGGCGAGTACAAGATACAGTTCTGCAGGGAAACACTGGCCAAGGAGGGCCGACCAGTCGGGACTCTAAGACCCAGACGCATGAGCTTCCTTGTAATGCGCGACCGACTCAATGCAGCCCATGCGATACTCTGTAAGGCGAAAGAACCACCAAAAACGACCGAATAGATGAGATTGCCAACCAAACCCAGCCGACGAACCGACCGAGGAACCCAAAGCAATCAGCCAACCAGAACTGCCCTAGCCGCCATGACACCTGCCAAAACACAGCTCACCTGACCGGATAGCCCACCTGCGCAACACACATAAAACTAACAGTAGACCAGATATTAAAGAGACAATCCTAAATCTAACAACTCAGCTCAAGAATAAAGGATGCCAAGTCACCATTGCATGGGTACCAGCACACAGAGGTGTAATAGGCAATGAAAAAGCTGACATAGCAGCCAAAAAGGGAGCAAAATGTGATGTTTTAATAGATGTAGGACTCGGAAAATCAGAAAGGACCAGCATAATCAAACGACATATAATTAAAATGTGGAAACTACAATGGCAAGGGAGCAATAATGGCAGAGATGCCTACAATATCCTTAAAGAGCCCAGCCTTAACACACAGGTACGGGACAAACTGAAAATTCCAGCTAACAAACTACTATGGAGAGCTAGATTAGGGTGGCACCCAGAGAAATTTACATCTCCACTATGTCTGGAATGCTTTCAAGATAATACACTAGAGCATTATATAATAAACTGCACTAAATATAAATTGGAAAGGGAACCCATTGAGGAGTTTTTTCTAAAACGCAAACAACAAATTACTGCAAACAAATGTTTAAATGTAGACAGCAATAAAGACATCCAAAAACTGGTTAAACAATACCTTATTAAAACAAATCAAAAATAAAAAGACCAGATTAGGGATTTACTTAGTATAACAGAAGGAACTGATGAGATGGTAACCCCGGACATCCTAGAGTCAGAGAGATAGTGTAAGTATGATGAGTGCATAGATGTGAACATGGACACATACACAAGGATGAGTGCGTGTAGTATGAATGCATTTGTGTATAGGATTGATACATAAGACACAGTGTATGTAGGTGGATGGTACGGAATCATGTGTGGACGGAACAGTGGGAATATAGTTGTGCGAAAGGTACAGATGAATGAGTACATGGATTTAAATGAATTACTGTATGCATGTATATGTGTGTATGAGTGTATATGAGAGCGTGTATACTTATATATTTGTGAGTGTACGAATGACAGTGCAATCAAAGAAACCATAAACTGTGTTGCTGTATGTCTGTTCATTAATGAGAACAAATGGAATGAAGGGTGTAAGCAGCAAGAACGTCATCAACGCACACCATCCACCAAAACATGATACGTCAGTACCGGACAGGTCACATAGCAGTAACGGGACATAACTTAAAAGTGACACGACCAGACGAAATTACAGACAAAGCGACACAAAACGCATAAGACATGGAAGAGTGAATATCACTACGTGTGGATGTACTCGTTTTTTTATGAATGTAAGTACAGGCATTGGTAAACGCATATGAAAGAGTTTGCGTGTGTACGTAATGTCAATTAGGTATGCATACACGGATAAGTATGAAAGGACGTACAAATATGTAGTGTTGTCTGCATGAATGAGTACTCGAGTGCATGTACGCATACACCTAGTTGGGTGCGTCCATATACTCCGGAGATTCATAAACAAAACCATCCCACTCCACAGCATGCATACAACATGCACTTGACCGACAGGACTCATAACAAAAATATGACTGACAGCAAATAGGGAATACAAGTGACTCGATAATGACAGGACTAGAACGCATAACCTCCAATACCACCCCATCACTGGGATGATAGCAAAGGTTGGTAACGTGATACACATAGTCCCGGCAAAAAGCCACGCTAGAATCCAGCAAGACGGCAACGACGAGAATTGACTGAATGGCCTCCCGCTCCCCTTCCCCCCACCTTTCCCTAACTCTTTCGGATGCACTATGAGTTTAACCCCCCAACCCATTCCCACAGAGAGCACTTGAGTTCGTTGCCCAACATGCCACAACAATTCTTATCGCCGATCATTTGGATCTCAAAGCGTGAGCTGGACGGTCCGGTTATATGGTATTTACGTACACCGGAGCTTAGCTATCAACACAACCCGATCACATAATAACAAATGACGACTGGACCCGCTTAAGACCCCACACAAACTCTCACACACATATCCATTACATGACTAACCCGTTCATATTACAGGAAGACAACTATAAGACCACAATGGTCACACGCGGAAAATTTTCACATTTCGGAACTATTCACATTCAAAAACTGTTTTCAGTACTTTTTGGCAAAATTAAAATACTCAAAATTTTAAAACAATAAATGGTGGCCGAAAGGTCGTTGTGTTTGGAAGCTCGCTCTCCTTCGAGATACGCCTAGCCAGATCAAAGGGAGACAGAATAAACAGAAAACACCAAGAATGAAGAAGGAAGACATGCACCAGTGACAACAGGACGAGCGGTTTGATTCGGATGGAAGCATTAAGCCAGAAATGGCACAAACACCAGTATTCAGTCACGAAAGTGACGCAAATAACCCAGACCACAAATATAGGCGGAGACTGTTAGCAGCCTAGGCTAGCTAGCAGCAGTCTGAACGTGGTCGAGCTTTTATTTTTTTTCTCAAAAGGACTTGGACTTGGACCTGCGCAACAGTCCCGCCCACTCCCCACAGCCAGATCTACGCCCACCCACCACCTCACAGGCCGTGCCAGGCATACCCCTCTAGTCCTTCTCAGGACTAGCAAACCACCAAGCCCGACTCAAGCCACAGTTGCAAGAACAGCAAGGAAAACTACAACTAGACGAGAGACAACGTCACACCAAAGCAGTGAATCAAAAACCGCAAAGAAACCAGGACGCAAATAAAACCAAGCCCCAGAGGCAGGTTGAAGCCGTCCGAAGTTTTTCGTTTTTTTTTCGATTTTCAATCGCAATCGCATTCGCTCCATCTGTGCTAGACTCTGCGAGGGACTGGTTACTGGCGGTTGATCTGCCAGGCCATGAACGGTATCCCGAGTTGATCCGTAAAACTGGCCTGCGACCGGACATCGTTCTCCATTCTGCGCAAAAACGGCAGCTCATCCTGATTGAGTTGACGGTCCCGTTTGAGTCGCGTATGGAGGAGAATCATTTGTACAAGCTCGAGAAGTACAGTGATTTAGCAGCCGGTTTGAGGAGAAACGAGGCTTACACAGTACGGGTTTTTGCCGTCGAAGTGGGAGCGAGAGGCCTCGTTTCCACTTCGCTCTACAATGTGGTGAAAGAACTAGGATTGCGCGGTAATGAACGGAAACGAACACTTAAAAAACGGTGAGAGGCAGCCGAAAGGGCCTCTAGCTGGCTTTGGACGCAGCGCAACAACGTAGGGGACGGGCCTCGGTGAGCTGGTCCGGGTGTCTAGCGGAAAGGAGTTTCTCATCCCTTTGAAAGTCCATCGTGTACGAATTGTCTGCCAGTGTTCCTGAGCGTCATGAACTCAGGTGGGCCCACCTCCGAATACGTCTAGGAATCGTGGGCCGAAACGTGTGTCGACGAGGATAATTTCTACTGACGACTGGTAGATCCCCGCTGTACTTGCTCCCTGTGAGTTTATTCCTATTCTCTGACATTTAAAATAAATCACTCTTAGTGTATGTCTTTCTTTTAAGTGCCATGTAGAAGAAAGATGTTAGAGATTAGAACGGGAAAAGCGAAATAGGAAAATAGGGAACACAGATTTATGTAAAACAAGACCAGCAGCTAATTATGTCAGTGATGGGGTATGGTCTGAGACTGGTCACGTGATCTTACAGTCATCTGTAGAACCTGGAACACGTGCAGAATGAAGATGTGTGAGTCATAATGAGCTGTACAAGAATACATTACCGGTGTACATGCGGCACAGCCTTGCTGTCGCTATATGAAATAATATAATGTTTTTAATTTGTAATTTTTTTCGGATTATCTGCATCAAAATAGCAGAAGGCACCAAACACTTTCTAGACGAGGTGTTAAGCGATACCACTGGGCACATGCTGAAGATTTGTGTCTCCTGGATGACACAAAAGGATTCCCCTATCAGAAATGTTGGTGCAATTGACAAGATAATACATAGTGATGAATTTGTGACATTGCCGCTGAGCAAAGCAGCCCAGCATAGAGTAATGTTTACTTTGGTCTGAGGATGTCGGAAATAAATAGTTGAGGAAACAGTATCATCAGTACAAGAATTGATCAATGAAAATTCACTACTAGGGGATATAATTAGATACACAGGTTGTTCTTTATGGTGATTTTGAGAGAGTGGATGAAGGTTCATTGCACAGGAGAATGGACTTTGTGAAAAAAACAAACAAACAAAAAAAAATAAAAAAAAAAATAAAAAAAAAATATATATATATATATATATATATATATATATATATATATATAAGAAAAAAAAAGTAGACCTGAGTGTAGTTTAACATGACCTGGTTTGCGAATGAAGTGGAGTCCAAGTCCAAGTCCTTTTGAGAAAAAAAAGAAAATCTCGACCACGTTCAGGCTGCTGCTAGCTAGCCTAGGCTGCTAACAGTCTCCGCCTATATTTGTGGTCTGGGTTATTTGCGTCACTTTCGTGACTGAATACTGGTGTTTGTGCCATTTCTGGCTTAATGCTTCCATCCGAATCAAACCGCTCGTCCTGTTGTCACTGGTGCATGTCTTCCTTCTTCATTCTTGGTGTTTTCTGTTTATTCTGTCTCCCTTTGATCTGGCTAGGCGTATCTCGAAGGAGAGCGAGCTTCCAAACACAACGACCTTGTAATATGAACGGGTTAGTCATGTAATCGATATGTGTGTGAGCGTTTATGTGGAGCATTAAGCGGGTCCAGTCGTCATTTGTTATTATGTGATCGGGTTGTGTTGACAGATAAGCTCCGGTGTACGTAAATACCATATAACCGGAGCATCCAGCTCACGCTTTGAAATCCAAATGATCGGTGATAAGAATTGTTGTGGCATGTTGGGCAACGAACTCAAGTGCTCTCTGTGGGAATGGGTTGGGGGGTTAAACTCATAGTGCATCCGAAAGAGTTAGGGAAAGGTGGGGGGAAGGGGAGCGGGAGGCCATTCAGTCAATTCTCGTCGTTGCCGTCTTGCTGGATTCTAGTGTGGCTTTTTGCCGGGACTATGTGTATCACGTTACCAACCTTTGCTATCATCCCAGTGATGGGGTGGTATTGGAGGTTATGCGTTCTAGTCCTGTCATTATCGAGTCACTTGTATTCCCTATTTGCTGTCAGTCATATTTTTGTTATGAGTCCTGTCGGTCATGTGCATGTTGTATGCATGCTGTGGAGTGGGATGGTTTTGTTTATGAATCCCGGAGTATATGGACGCACCCAACTAGGTGTATGCGTACATGCACTCGAGTACTCATACATGCAGACAACACTACATATTTGTACGTCCTTTCATACTTATCCGTGTATGCATACCTAATTGACATTACGTACACACGCAAACTCTTTTATATGCGTTTACCAATGCCTGTACTTACATTCATTAAAAAAAAAAAAAAAAAAGAGTACATCCACACGTAGTGATATTCACTCTTCCATGTCTTATGTGTTTTGTGTCGTTTTGTCTGTAATTTCGTCTGGTCGTGTCACTTGTAAGTTATGTCCCGTTACTGGTATGTGACCTGTCCGGTACTGACGTATCATGTTTTGGTAGATGGTGTGCGTTGATGACGTTCTTGCTGCTTACACCCTTCATTCCATTTGTTCTCATTAATGAACAGACATACAGCAACACAGTTTATGGTTTCTTTGATTGCACTGTCATTCATACACTCACAAATATATAAGTATACACGCTCTCATATATATACACACATGCACACTCATACACACAT